>NW_004624780.1:15808516-15828393 GCF_000247695.1 Heterocephalus glaber | reverse complement strand
TCTGGAGTTGTTTCTGGATCTTCTTATCTATCCCACTGATCCTCAGGTCTGTTCCTTTGCCAGGACCATGGTGATTTTATCACAGTAGCTTTGTAGTATAGTTTCAAGTTGGGGATTGTGATACCCCCAGCCATGTTAGAGTTTATTATTTTATAAGTAGTTACTTCCTAAAGTCCAGATGTTTGCTCAGAAAGTTGTGATTGAATTATATTGAGTCAAAAGAATAGTTTTCCCCCAGAGGGCAGGTAAAGAAGGATATTCCTGTAACTGCATTCATTTACTCACAGAAGGACAAGACTCTTATACTTACGTGACTACAGAATAGGAAAGCAGAATAATATCTTCAGTTACAGTGAGAGTGAGAGCTAGTTTAACTGCCAGGCCTTGAAGATTGTATACGTCCTTTTTTTTTAACTTATTAGATCAGTGAGTTAGTAGTAAACATATTCTGTTATAAAAGAAGTTCTCCTCAAACGCACAAGACATTGCTTTAGTAATGTCTTAATTACTTTTTTCTTGTTTCTGGGACAAAATACCTGACACACAAAGGTAAAGGAGGAAAGTTTTATTTAGCTTACAGTTAGTTGAGGTCATGATTGGCTGGCTGCAGGGCAGCATGGCATGGCACAGGGGTACAAAGTTTTTTAAAAAATTAGATTGGACATGGTGGCACACGCCTGTGATTCTAGCACTTGGGAGGCTGAGGCAGGAAGATCACTGCAAGTTCGAGGCCAGCATGTGCTACATAGACCTTGTCTCAAACCCTGACGCCCCCCAAAAGAAATTACTTAGTGATGGAAATCAGTAAGAAAAAGGACATGATAAGATTATTAGCTCATATTTTATATTTTATTAGACCATAACAAAAGTAGATAGAGAAATTAAATACAGAATACTTTGTAATTTAAAAAAAAGCAGATCAATAAATAGGAAAAATAGAAAATTAAATTTTAAAAAAACATTGAAATAAAAAAATCAATTTTTAATTGAAAAAATTAACCTGGCTTACTGTACTTTATACTTATTTGAGAATTGATTTCTCACTTTGTTTTTCCTCATTATAACTAAAAAAACAACATTGATAAATCTGGTTACTGGCCCTAACTAGTTTCAAGACATTTTCTCTATTTGGCCTTTAATAACTATCTTTTATCATTTGAGATAAAAAACAATTCTGTAAGTTTAATGCAGTTAAATTTTCTTGATTTTTACTTAAGTTCCAGGAAACAATTTGTGGCAACATTCAGAATTGGGACCCCAAAAATTTCCCTGAGGGGTGATGGTGAAGGGTCTGCAGTGTCTCCTTTCTTGCTCTGTGGTCCTCTGTCAGCAGTCCAGCAGGTCTGTGCCTCGAAGTACTGATCTGCATCTAGACAGTTTCTTGGCCCTTGTTCACAGGCTGCAGGCAAGAAGCCCTGGGTGCTGGGCAGCGCACAGGAAAGGCCCGAGGCCAAGCCTAGGGAGAAGGTCAGTCAGTGTACCTGGGAGGCCAGGGGCCTGAACTACCAATAGGTGAACTGAGATCCTGTGCAGGAAGGAGACAGAGGAAGTTGAAGGCTTCAGGAAGGGAGCAAATAGAGGCTAAGTACAATTCAGACTACAGTCTCCGCGAATCATCTGGAATGGGGTCATCCAGGTACTGCCTTTACTCTGTACACTATTTTCACACCTTCCCCCTCAGGGATGGGCAAAATACCTGCAACAGGAAGAACTGGCTTTGAAGTCTACTTCTGAATTTGACTGTTGTCTCCCTCTTCTTCTCTCCCTCTCTTGTCCTGCCCCCTCTTTCATACCCCTCCACCTTCTCTGTTTCTCTGAAGCCTGGCTTTCTCAACCTTCTTTACTCTGCCATCTTGCTAGGCCGGTGAAGGGAGGAGGTGAAGCAACAGTCTGTCTTGTCCCCACTAATGCGATTTCAACTTTGTGTCTTTTGAGATCTTGACAGAGAGGGCCAACTGGACCAGTAGCTCAAAAGTGCCCAGTCCTCCACCACGCCACCACCCTGGCTCATATTATGGGAAACTACAGTTGACTTTGCTTAAATTGTGTGTGGTTCATACTTATGATGAGTTCCACAGTGCCAAGGCACTTTCCATTCCTTCCAAATTCCCCTCAGTCTGTTCTTCCCACTGAGCCTGGTCATTTCCTGCAACGTTCAGTGGGTTTGCTGTCTAGACCCCTGGGCCTTCTTTCCCAGGAGAAGGCATATATTCCTCTTACGGTCCCACAGTTGATCCAGCCCTCTGAGTTACATCTGTGTATTCAAACCAGTGTTCACATTTTTTATTTGCATTAAAGCTAAAGAATTTATATTTTCACAAACAACCAGAATTTTTCTACTCTATCTGTTTCATGGGTTGTGTTACAGTATTTGTTTATTTGTTGCTAATTTTAACATGCTGTAACAACATTCCTTAAAGCTGACAATGCTGTATCGAATCCTTCTATTAAAATAAGACATTTACTCTACCTGCTTGTGTAAACGGAAATATGGATGTATAATTACGAAGGTGGTAATATTACTTTCAAATACATATACAACTGGGGAAGAAAGTATACCTACAAATTAAAACATTGCTAGAATTTAAATCTTAGGTGGGAAAAATTACAGGGACTATATAGTTATACAAAACAATTTTTTCTTAGTTTAAGTGGTTACATTAAATCTTTAGTCAGTTTTAGAGTAGATGACATGTTTATTTAAAATATTTATATTTCTAACAGGCTCTTATTTCATACAAAAGAAAAGCATAAGGAACTGGTTTCATTAAATGACAACATGTATGCATCATATGGCAAACATGAATCAAACAACTTTTTTTGCATATAAGAGAGATTTAACACTATGGATTATTTTGTGTTTTGTTGTGTTTGTTTTCATATATGTACTTATATTTGCTATGTTATATTTACTATTTAACTCATTTTGAGAATGCAGATGTCCTAATTCCATTCTATGGAAGTATTTCCAGAGCGTGAAGGGAATCCGTCCCTCACTTCCTTCTTCCTTTTTCCCTCTCTGCCTCTCTTCTTTCCTTCCTTTCCTTCATCCTTTCCTTATTAATTAAAGCATTTCTTTAAAATAAACTAGAATACTGAGCAGTGAGTTCTTAAGTAAAATAGAGCATCCTACCTTAATGAGAATTTCAGTGGTTTCTATCATAAAAGTCTTTTAATCCCCCTTCAATTCTAGTTACCTAATTTGATCTAGAAATTGTGACTATAGTGATTAAAAATGAAATTGTCGTATTTTCAATCTTTTTGAAGGCACATTCAAACAAATAAAATGGAATAAACAGCAACTATGTAATTCAAGCAAAAACACTGTTTTTGCCTTAACCATTTAGATTTTATCTCTGTAAGGACCTGGATAAAACTGCTATTTCCCATTTTCTACAAGTGCATGTGTGTCCATGTGCCTGTGTGTAAGTGTGTGTGTATATATATTTTAAAACATAACCCCTCTTCCTTTGGAAACAAAGTAACTACAGTCTGCAGGGGAGTGGAATCTTCCCGAGTCGGTACAGTACTCCTTCCACAAGTCACTTGTACAAATCTTGGTCTGTGCCCTGTGATGTGTGTCTGACCTGTGATTTAGGAGAAATCTATGAAACTTTAACCTCATGCTTAAGATTGGGATGCTCCCAAGTCATCCCAGACAGACATCTTAGCTGTATTATTCTCAGCTGTTTCTGAGATGGCTCTACCACAGTCACCTTTGGTAGCTTTAACACTGTCTATTTAATTTTCTAGTTGTCAGGGTGAAATATTTTCTAGTTCTTAGCCTGCTTATTCTAGTTTAGTCACACAGTATAAAAATTCAACTTGGTAAGCATTTGTTGAGGTAGCAGAGAGGAAAAAATATCTCCCAGTACTTTCTTTTCCATGTTTGCCTTGTAGCTAACCACTTTTTTTGGTGCTGTGGTTTGAACTCAAGGCCTTGAACAGGCTAAGCACATACTTCACTGAGCTACACTCATCCCATAGTTGATTGCTTTGAGAGGAGATATATTCCTCTGTCTATTTCCCTTCCCACTTATGTTATTTTTCATTTTTCTCTCTTTTCATAGTTGCTAAACACAGGTCCACTGGCTTTTCATTGAATGCCCAATCCCTAGCCTTGCCTTATTTCTTAGACTAGACCAAATTTAAAATATAAAGTACTTAAAAGGCCTCAAACTCATTCATCTTATCTCGGTGCTGCCCTGACCCATGGGCATTAGTGTTGTGTGTCCTCCACTGGTGGGCTGGCTCAGGACTCACTACATGACCATTGATCACTAAGTCTCCACATTGTGTCTTAAGTCCCTGAGGCTCTGAACCTCACCAAAGACTGCTTAAATCATCCTACCCAAAAATCCTAAAGTCCATCCCCCAACCCTAGAGCTGAAGCTGAGGCATTTACTAAGGTTCAACCTTCCCCATCATAACTTACTTAAAGGAACTTAGAAGCATCATCTACCTAGACTAGTGATTGTGAACCTTTTAGAACTGTCAGTGATATAAACAGCCCACTTTGGCACATGTGGTCCACCATCACTGAGCTAGACACTCCAACACTATTCCAACTTTCCTTTTTGGGAGGAGCAGGGTGAGGCATGGTCTCCCTATGTAGTTCATATTGCCCTTGAACTCACAGTGTAGCCTAGGCTGCCCTTGAACTTGGAGCGATCCTCCTGCCTCAGCCTCCCAAATGCTGGGATTATAGACCTGCCATGTTCCACCACGGCTTATATTCCACTTTCCTATTAGGACTTTGTTTAAAATTATCTGTGGCCTTCGATAGATTAGGGACAGCTGAACTTTTAGATCTGCTTTGTCCCAAGTATCTGCTTCATCATCAGTCAGATGTTGTCATCATTTCACTCCACCTCAGCCTGGGACCTGTCCTATCCACATAGGTAGGTCTAGTATAGTACCTAACTTCAGTCTCTCATCCCTAGGTGTCTTTGTGGCAGGAATGCCTGTGCTATATAATTACTGATCTAAAAAGCAGTGTTAGGAGGGAAAAAACAAGGCAGAGAACAATGTGTATAGCATATTAAATTTTGTAAAAATATGCAGGAGAAAAGAATGTACATATATTTGTAGATCCATTAAGAGAATATGGTCATTTACATTAAAAACTAGTAAAAATTTCCTGTGATAGCAGTAGGGGACAATGAACAGATAGGGGCACAAGCTTTTCACTATGTGCTTTTCATACTTTAAGTTTTGAACCATATAAAAACATTGCCTATTAATTTTTTGAAGATGAAGGGATAATTTAAGCTATATTATGATTAAAGTTAAATTAAAATGGTTTAGGAATACCTGCATAATTTTTGATTGATTTACTCTGAACTCTAATAGTTCTGATTGCTTTGTCATGGAGGGCTGCTGTCATTTTCTTTTACTTAAGGGGCCATTCTAACTTCATTGTGTTCATGCCTAAAAAGTCTTTTTTTTTTTTTGTATTTTCCAACTTCTATTCATCCTTTAAAATCCTGCACAGGTAGCTCCTTCTGTGCGATCTCTGCCAAAGTTGTTCATTTTCCTGTATGTGCAGTGAGTTACCTTGAGCATACCTTGAACTCAGCGTTTACATAGCTGTTTATATCTCCTTTCTCACTAGACTAGGAGGCCCTTAGGGTCAGACTACATTTATATGCCTAGAACATTATTTATAAATTTTGCAGTAATGAATGCATCTACTCGAGAGTTAAAAAAAAAAAGCAGAGAACAACACTAGTCCAAATAGGCAGCTTTTCAACTCCAGTATGAATTTTATTTTTATTTAGGCTTTCAGTGGTAGAGCAGGAAATCTCACCAAATACATGTGTAAATAAGCCCCGTGTGGGCCCTGGAAAGACAGTGTGACAGTTTGTAGAGCATGACTGCACCCTTCTCCTCTAGCACTTGTGTTGTAGTGTCATCAAGATCCAGTTGAAAACAGCACTGTGGCTAGGGAAGCACTTTGTCTCCAAAAGAGCCTGATATCATCATTGGGTGTAGCAAGAGCTGTTTTTCCGTGCACATGAGGTTTCACAAGTGGGGCGTGCTAAATGCTGGAGGGTGTTGCTTTGGTAACCTAAATGTGTCATTACAAACAGTAGATTTGGTGTCCCCATTGTTTTACTCATAAGAGCTAAATATCTAATCTTGTAAGAAAAAAAAAAAAGAAGATTGATTGCCTAGTATAGCCAGCTTTGGAAAAATCCAGGTTATCTGTATCTACTTATGATATTTTCCATTTTAAAGTATCATGGTCACCAGGATGTAGTAGGAAAGCTCAGTAAACAATTTGTTTTTCTTTCTTTCCCAAGTATATGTGTTGTCTTCCTTTGAGGTAGTGATTATGGGTGCTATTTATTTACATATGTATAAATAAACATATAAATATATATCAGCCAGTCCATTTCCTGCATTAACTCAAACTAGGCCTTGTCTGTTATAGGTATGATTTTTTGTTATTTTTAAGAGCATGATTATTATTTTTCTTCCAAATTTGTATTTGCTCCCTGCCAGAAAATTCCCAGAAGTATTGAAACATACAAAATAAAGACTTAAAGTTCCTTTACACTGAGAGGTAACTAGTTTGGTATGTATCCTTTCGCATTTTTTTCCCATGCATTTATACAGTCATTCCATTTGTGGTTTTTTTAATTTTAATTTTTTTAAATCAGAAAGGATCAATGGCTGGGGTTGTAGCTTAGTGACAAAGCATTTACCTAGAGTATGTGGGGCCCTGGGTTCAATCTGTGGTATTGGAAATAAACCAGAAAGGCTCATATACTATATACAGTTTTCAACTTTTCTTTTTAATAAAGAAATCTTTGTGATCATCTTTCCACATTGCTACCTATACATATGCCTCTTTTAAATTGCTAATTGGTATTCCATATATGTAATATGATGGATATACTATCATAGTTTTCTATTTTTTACATACAGACATTTAAGTTGTACTTTTTACCTTAAACAATGCTGTATCTATGCTTTTTTTCTTTTTAGTTATTTCTGTTGGCTACATTCTTTAGAAGTGGAATTTCTGAATAAAAGCATGAGTATTTTAAAATGTTACAGATGCTGTCAAATTGCTCATATGATTTTTATCAACTGTATGAATGTTGTACGTAATCACTTTTTTTCAGTTTGCCAATCTGTTGGTATCTCATTATTTATGTTTGCAGTTCTTCAATTAAGAACAAAGTTGAACTCTTTCATGTTTTGGGCTTTTTTTTTTCTTTCCTGTTATTTGGGTTTTTGCATTGGCTTATCTTGCTGAAGATGCTGTGATAAAGTGATAATCCTTGATATTTAGAATTGGTAAAAGTTTTTTTAACATATGCAACATTTTATCTTCTTTGTACCCCACCTCCTTTCTCCTTTCTGGAAAATATGTTAGTTCTCTGCTTTGCAATCACCATATAATTTTGTTTTATGTTTGTGGAGGTGGAGGAGTTGTGTGTGGAAGGAGCTAAGTAATTGAAAGACCTAGAATTTTTCTCCTCCCTTGCTCTAAGAGGGGATATCAGAGATGGGAAGTAGGAGTGGGACTTTTGGAATAATATGTTTTGGTCACTCAACACGGTGGAATCTCAGAAGAGGAACTGAACTGCTCCTCTGACTCACCCCAGTTTCACTCCACCTGTTCAAATGAATTTCTTGGACACAAAATATTTACCACTTTCTTGGGCTTAAAGGATCAGAGAGTGAAAACATTGCAGTTGGTCCTTTGGGATTCTGTGTCCAGCTCCAGGGGAGATGAGTCCCTTTCTCCAGGGACACCTGGACGGCAACTCTCCTGACCAGCATGCCCATCTTGCTCTAAGGAATCACTAATGATTTTAAACCATGTAGCAGATACAAAGTTCTGTATAAGTAGTAATTACTGTTATTGTTCTCTGATGTCCTTAAATATCAAGCTGAATTCCTACCAGCTAATAACACTGAGGAGAAAATTAAAGCTCTGGTGACATCGTCCTCATAATAAAGAGGAGTCACTGGCCAGTGATGCTCATTTGTTTTCCTGAGGGCATTGAGAGAGGATCATATAATTTTGGCTGGAGAGACGAAAAGTTCAGGGTTTGTCTTCTTTTGAATCTATGAAGGGTCTTTCCTAATCATATTAGACTATTTATTTCTATTAGAAATCCCTTGTTGGGGATTCCCTTTTTTGTGAAGAACAAAGACCACTGCTGTCCCCCAACTGCCTTGGGGACTACAGAGAGGATATCCTGCTGCATATGTAGCTGCAGACACTACTCTCATCCTGTAATACTTACTGCTGTCTTTTGGAGAAAATCTGAAGGCTGATCCAATCCAGCACTTCCATGGGGGGTCGAACCTGCTGTGGGTGTGGCTGCGGCAGGTCTAATGGGTGTGCTAACCATCGAAGCAGAAGTGTTGACTCTCGGAATAGGCACTGTGACTCTCGGAATAGATATGAAAATTCCAGAAACAGGTACTGTGATTGGGATCTTGAGGTAAGTTCTTACTAAGTAAATCCTTCTGAGTCATTGATTTTTTTCCCCCCAGTATCTTTTGAATAGTGTTTGAATGTGAGGTACATGGTTGTGACTTGGTATCTATTATTATTATTAGGGATAGTTAACTAAATATTTCAGTCTCATATATTTGAAAGTATCCTGGCCACTATTAATATACTAATTTAGCTATATTCACTCATTCACTCATTCGTTGATATCCATTCTCTCTCTCTCTGTCTCCCCTGCTTCCCTTCCTTTTCCTCCATCCTCCTCCCCCCCTTCTTCCCCTGTCTCTCTGTATTAAACAATTTTTTTTTGGTTGCTTAGGACTTAATTAGCCAAGTAAATGCCAGTGAAGCTAGTTCCTGCTGGATATTGTTCTCTAAAACTAAGCCCTCTCTATATTAAGCTTTTCAGAGTTTCCAGTGTTGGGAGGGGGGAAAAAAGCTACTTTATATCTTCTCAAAAGCCACTTTCCTTTGGGCTCGACTTATTTGCAGTATACCAAGTTCTTATTTGAATCAGATAATAAAGTAATAAATCACATAAAGATAATTTGAGAAGTGGAATGATTCATTTCAGATTTTGAATCAGCAGCTTGGAATTGTCTTTTTTATACCAGCTTTGACAGATTATAAAATTGAGAGGCAACTGGATCTTTACCCTGATGGTTATTCACTATTCCCAATCCTTTTTTTGTAAAACCAGTTTTGTTTAGTATTAAATATTCTGTGCTACTCTATAAAATGTAAGGTGGCCCTCACTAGCAGCCTGAACTCACCTCTCATTCTCTCTTCTACACCTGTAATAGTATACATTTGCTTTGTTCTGTGTATGCTGGCTTTTAAGCTATTGGATGGATAGTCTAGAATGTATATAGACCTCATTTGTAGTGTACTTTAGGAAAAAAGCATACTCTAAACGTCTGATGTATTCTTTTTTTCCTCTCATGGTACGGATTAGAATTTAACTACTAATTTAATGAAATAGATAATGATTTTAAGAAATATAAATGTTTGTATATATATACATGTATTTGTGTGTGCATATATACATATATATACACATAAGCATACTTTTGAAAAACATCTAAGTGCTGAAGTGATAGTTGAAGACTGAATAAAATATTTGATGTTGGTAGTTCACTTAACACATCAGTCAAATGGACCCTTTTAGTTGTTTCTTGCATTCAAAGGATTTGGTATTTTAATTATTCATTTTATTCCCATGACCACTGATTTTACTATCATTTTTTCTTAGTAGGGCTTTGATTTCTCTATGCCATTGTGCCTAATGACTGTTTTGAAAGCTTTAGTCAAATACCATTTATAGAAAAGTAAAAGGTTCATGTCCTTTGCTGACCATAGGTTAATTATCAGCAACCAGGATATTTTTAATGATTTCCAATAAGAAACATGGAAGAAAATGTCCAGGAGAACATTGTGGGAGTGGGTGCTAAAATGTGTGCCTGGATAACTCTAGCAGATAACTCTAAATTTGTAGAGGCTTTGTGACAATTTGTGATTATGAGAGCTTTCTGTGATTATGACAAGAGTAAATGAGTTACTCCAAGGGCATCTGGGTCATCTCAGTACATATCAGATTATTTAACCCAATGATGGGGAACCTTTTAGAGACGAGTGCCCAAACTGCAACCCAAAATGCATTTATTTATCGCAAAGTGCCGACACTGCAATTAAACCTAAATACTGAGGTTTTAGTTTAGAAAAAACAACTCTACATTAATACCTTTTGTCTTAAAGGAAAAATGACATGCATGCCTTAGGTTTGCCATCACTGAAACCTAATGTCATGCTTGTTTTTAAAGGAAGACCTTGCTGAAAGTTAACATGCTATTCACCAAGATGATCTGAGTAAGAGCTGTAAGTCATGAGGGACTATTTTCCTCTTTCCTGTATTATAATTTATAATGAAGGTTGCCTAATTTAACAAAGTGAGAAAAGTTATCCCCCGCCCCCACTAGGGACCGAACTCAGGACCTTGTGCTTGCAAGGCAGGCGCAGTGCCACTGAGCTAAATCCCCAGCCCCAACTTAGGCTTTTTTGACGTTGACACTGAAACTTCTAATTTTGTTTTTCAAACCCAGGGCCTTTGCACTGAACTACATTTCCCAGCCCTCTTAAAATTTTTAAATTTTGAGACAGGATCTTGCGAAGTCACTAACTTGCCCAGGTCAGGATAGAACTTTCAGTCCTCCTCCTGCCTCAGCCTCCTAGAGTGAGATTATAGGCATGCACCATCATGTCCAGCTTGAAAATCCTAATTTAAAGCATCTCTCTGTTAATAATGGTGCCATTCAAAGCAGTGCCCTTGTATTCTTATCACCTTTGCCTAACTCCTAAAATAATACTTCTTTCAAGAGTTAATTTCTACTGCACAAGCGCAAGGACCTGAGTTCGATCCCCGGTACCAAAAAAAAAAAAAAAAGAGTTAATTTCTAGGAGTTTAGGAAACTTGGTGATTCACTCTAATATATGTTAATTCAAAATATTGAACCTTTTCAGATATTCCACAAAATACATTATAAAAATAAAATAATACTTTAAAAATATCTTCTTTGATTTTTCTATATTACTTTAAACCTATGCTAATCCAAACATCTGTTTATCTTTAAAATTCTAATTAAACATCTTATTTGTGAAGTTTCCCTGAGTTGCTAGTTGCTCTTATCTGACATTTCTTGTGTTTCATGGAATTTTGTAATATCCCAAGGAACTTCTCCATATTATTATTTAGAAATTATATCTCTGGACCGGGGATTTTTAGCTCAGTGGTTTCGCTGCCTGCTGCACAAGCACAAAGACTCAAGTTCGATCCCCGATACCAAAAAAAAAAAAAGAAAGAAATTATATTTCTTATCCACTAGACAGTTGGTTTCTTAAGAGCAGGGAAACTCATGTCTTATTCATACCTAATGCAGTACATGGCATATAGAAGACACTCAATACAGGCAAATGCAGTGAACAGAAAATGACTTAGAAAGTGTTGACAGTAGCTAACAACCAGAGCTCTGATTTTGGCTGCTCTGTGGACCATAGTTCTGGTCTTTTCTCTTCTCTAGATCATCAGTGTAGTCTTAGGTTAAGTCATTTATCTTTTCTTGGCATTGACCTTTGTATCTGTAAATTAGAGATGGGAGATGGAGGAGATGATGCTGTAGGGAGCCTTAGGCCTCCCTGAGGTGCCTCAGAGACTGGAACAGCAGGGAAGCAAAAGCTGGATGAGGAGAACTCAGGCTTGTAAATTTCATATCATGCCTTCAAAGCGCTAGAAAATGCTTTTGTACCTATTTCCAACATGTGGCTGAATCTGTGTAATTTCCTTTGAATAAAATTACTGTACTGCTAAAAAAAATCTAAAAAATAAGTAGCTAGATTATATATATATATCCTTCTACCTCCATTATCTGTGATTTTATAGAATAGTTTTGTTAATTCATCTTGTTTTCCTGTTACATTTTGAAAGAAATTTTAGCACATTACTGTCATTAACTTGCTGTTAATATCTTACTTCACTCCAGTATGGATGTTTTTTGCTCAATTTTTACCAAGCCAATTTATCTATTATAGCCTGTGAATACTCATTATGCTTGAATAAACTACCTGTCTCTAATGGATTTCTTTTTATTTTGTAGAAATTATTCCTAAATTTAATGAATTGTTTTGCATTTTGTTTTTATTTATTTATTTATTTTTTGGTACTGGGGATTGAACTTGGGACCTTGCGCTTGCGAGGCAGGCAGCGAAACCACTGAGCTAAATCCCTGGTCCTTGCATTTTATTTTTATCTGTGCACAACCTTAAATGTCTAGATTTGTAGAACCAGTCATTTGTAAAGTCACTAAATAGAATGACATTCAATTTGGAATTACCAGGGGAGAACATAATTGAGTAAGTTGATATCTTGACCTTCCTATGTTGCTAACTGGTCTTGTAATTAGCTCTTTTCTACCTTCATTTTTTTAAAAAAGATATTAAAATAGCAAATACTGGCCACGCATGGTGGCACACGCCTGTAGTCCCAACACTTGGTAGACTGAGGCAGGAGGATTGCTGTGAGTTTGAGGTGATCCGAGGCTACATAGTTGTTCAAGGTCAGTCTGAACTACATAGTGAGACCCTGTCTCAAAAAAAAACCAATAAATAAATAATAAAATAAAATAGCAAGTATTTTCAAGGTTAAGAGTAAATATTCATTGACCATCACTCAAAGTTCTTGATGGAGCCACATATATTTTGATAGCAGGTATAGCAATGAAGGAATTAGTGGGTGGATTATAGGAGAAAAGGAAAGAAGCACCAGAAAGTCAAAGTACATGAAATAAAGAAAGGTGTTGAAATATCCATGTGCTCAGCATTCACTCAAAGCTCACTAAAAGTCCCTTGTGCCTCTGCAAATTTAATGCCAACATTCTGCCAGTGGTCTATCCTTTGTTCTGTATTTGGTACATATACTATTTATTTATTAATCTCACACTTGTTAATGAGATACCTCGGGAGTTTCTTCTTTCAAAAGAAATGGAAGGGAATTGCTGGGAACTATACTGACTAATTCAGTTACATAAATTACCAACTTAGCCTGTAAGAAAGGACAAAGCAATTTTATTTCAGATTTAAAAATAAGATGTATCAGTTGCATTTACTATTACATTGCCCTAGCTTGCAATGAGGAAAAGCCTAAGAATCAGGTGCCAGTTGAATACAAGAGGATGGGTTAACCAAAGTAGAATGTGTTTGGGTGGAGAGAGGGATAAGGAAAGGAACCTTAGGAAGTAGAGTTTGTTTTGTTTTGTTTTAGGAGTGTCAGGTGGAGTCCAATCTTTTCAACTCAGGGAAAGAAATCGTTGTAAGATCTTGAGCAAAGATAGATACTTCATGATAAATGAAATATTTCAGGGACAGTGACATTTCTCTTCCATGTGTGATAAAAGAATTGGATATAGGGAAATAAAAAGTGTGCAAGCAGGTGGGAATGGAAACTCAGAAATGGCCCAGGTGGCTGCTAACACCGTATTGGCTTGAGTCATGGCAGAGGCTGCTGATGGGAAGAATTCAAGAGACTAGATGATAGATGTATCAAGCAAGGAAAAGTGGATGGAACAAAAAGAGTTTAAGATTTTAGGAAGCTAGAAAAATGATGTTCTTGGTAACAGATGAAATTCTTCAGAAAGGGGGTTTTGGGTGTGACTCTGGTAGAGCTCTTGCCTGGCATGTGCAAAGTTTGGTCTGCAGCACCAGGGGTCGAGGTGGGAGAAGAGTGCAAAAAGAAAACCTACTTGCAAGGAGAATTCTATTTGTTTTCTTTTAGAAAATGTTGACTTTGAAGTAGTATTTTGAAAACTAGCTAAAAAGTTTTAGAGGGAGGGAGGGAGCCAGTGAATGAGAAGGAATGGATTTGAAATATCGTTAGAACAAATAAGAAGCTGAAGACTTTTAAAGCTTTTGTTTTATTTTTGTTTTTTTCCTGGGGTATTTTTAGTTTGTTGAACAAATTAACATCAAAACTCATTTGGCAGCAGAATGTGACCTGAACTGATATAAGGCAGTTTGTTTGTTTATTTATTTATTTATTGGTACTGGGGATCGAACTCAGGACCTTGTGCTTTCGAGGCAGGCAGCGGCACCACTGAGCTAAATCCCCGGCCTGAGGCAGTTTATTTATTATCTCAGAGTGAATAGCTGCACATTTTTGCCACTAAAACACTAACATACATTATGTTATTTGAAGATGCTGTCTTTTCAAAATCTGATGATTCTTTAAAAATATTTCTGGCCCCAAGGAACTTTTTTCATAAGGACTTTTGGATCTATAGTAAGTTTAGAGCAAGAATGATGGTGAGGGGTCTTATAGAATCATGTAGAACTAGAGGTCATCAGGTCATCTGTAAGTGTTGGATAAATTCTGAGAGACTTTGAATGATTAAATTTAAAAAAAACAGTTGAAGGAGAGGAAAGCCTAGGAGGGGAAGGTTGTCAAAGGGGTAGCACATTTAAGAGAAGGGCTGCTGGTTAAAATGGGGGCAAACTAGACAGTTTTAGAATCAGAAAAGAACAAAAATGAAAAGGCTAAATACTGACAGTGCTTCAAAGTGAGGGAATAATTTTGAAGGTGCACACTGATTGTGAGGAGTCTATTGAGCACAGATGGACCATCATTTTGGAAAGGAGGAGAGACATTCTTTGTCAATGTAAGACCGTGGGCCTTACCAAACACTCTGAGGAGCTGACTGCAGTGAAGCACACCCGGGGATCCCAGCAGTGCCTCCAAAATAAGACCGTGGGCCTTACCAAACGCTCCGAGGAGCTGACTGCAGCGAAGAACACCCAGGAGGGAACACACCGGAGAAGTTGGAAAGTAAAACAGACCTTTATTAGTCTGGCCAGACGGCACTCCCAAAGCAAAGTAGCTTAGAGAAGCCACTGGCTCAGAGTCCGAGGCTGTTTTTATAGGGGGTTGTGGGGGAGGTTAACATGTAGATTTACGAGAAAAGGAACAAAGGTTAGTGGTCGACTGTCACGTACTGATGGTCGGCAGACACACACACTAATGGTCACGACTGTCACGTACTGATGGTCGGTAGACACACACACTAATGGTCATGACTGTCATGTACTGATGGTCGGCAGACACACACACACTAATGGTCACGACTGTCATGTACTGATGGTCGGCAGACACATGGATGGATTGTCCTACAGATAGTGGGTCTGGGAATGTCTGTTCTCCGGACAAACAAGGAGTTGAGTAATTTACTTTTAAAACTCCATGTCTGTTACAGATTTTATCTAGCTTCCCAGAACTAACAAGCTTCTTAGTCATTAACTCACATTTAATTGCAGTTGGGGCTACAAGAATTCTAAGAGTACAAGGTTTTGCAGTCCCACAGTCAAACTAAGAAGTACCTGAATGTGAAGTTGGCACAAGAAATTCACACTGAAAAGTTATTTTTCTTTATAGAGAAAAAGTTACTACCTAAAAATGGGTGTGGGGGAGAATTGATGTGTGTCAGAAGAGTGTGATTTTGGAGAAACCACTGACTAAAGTATGATGGCTGCTAAAATGGCCAGGAGTCGTTAAACGCCATAAATCCACAATCCAGATGTGTGCAAAGTAATGTTCAGCCACAACAGTCTTTTTAGTCAACTTGCTTTAACAATTTCCCAGTCCACAAAAATGTAATGTGTTTTTATTCTCCCAGCAGATGATAGATGTGACACATTAAATGATGTACATGAAATGGTCTTTTGTTGTTGATATTCCCAAGAATGAACAAGTAGTTATCTCAGGACCAAGAACATAACTACTATACTATAATAGTCTCCTAATTGATTTCTCTGCCCCTTGTTTGTTTTACAATATTGGGGACTGAACCCAGAGCCAAATCCCCAGATCCCCCTCCTTTTTTTTGACATAAGGTCTTGCTAAGTCACTAAGGTGCCCAGGCTGGGCTTGAATTCAACATCTTCCTGGTTTAGCCTCCCAGAGAGCTAGGATTATAGGTATGTATCACAAGCAAGGAGCCCTCTTGTTTGTCCTCTTATTCCCTACAATTCTTTTCTTACAGAGAACCCAGATTCATCTTTTATATATAAATCAGATTCTACTCTTCTGCTTTCAAATCTCCAGTCTTTGAGTTTACAGACCCTTCCTGAAATGACTTGCACCTGCCTAACTGACTACCCTTCTCCCACCGCTCACCTGCTCATGTTGCCCCCAGCATGCTGGAATAATTATCTGAACTCCTTGCCTGATGAATGTGGCATCACTACCTCTTAGCTTGGCGTGGAGTGTAGTTGCCCCCGTCCAGGGGCTGACTGATGCCTATCCTGCACACCTTAACTTAAAGGTCACTTCTGCACAAGTCTGCTCAGCCTACATGCATTATCTGCAGAGTACATTTTACTGTAAGATAATTTCCTGCTTGTTTGATTGCCTGTTTCCTCCCCTACAACATAAGCTTAATGAAACAGAAACTTTTTGTCTTTTTTGTTCACCTCTGTTTCCACTCATAGCACAATGTCTAGCATATACCAGGTGCTCAGTAAATATTTCTTGAATGAATGAATATTTCTCTATCTTTTATTTTAAACTTAATTTCCTTAATTATTTTATTTCTCAAGGACTATTTGATATTTAGTTGGTATGTAGAAGTTTGTTCAGTTTTTAAATTTGGTTTATTTCAATTTGACATAGTAAGTAGAGGACAGCGCTTCTCTTTATACAGTTTTGTAACCATCCTTGCATGGATTTTTAGGTAGTCCAAGTCTAAAACCTGTTTTTGTTCTTTTCTGTCATAATCTCATCCACTTCCCCAATTAATGGCATTAAAAGAAGGGGAAAAAATCTTTTCTTACAAATGTCCTATATAGCAGAAAGTACTTTTTTTTAGGAAGCACTTTTGTGACCAACAACTCTGTCAACTCTACCCCATGGTCCACAAAGCTGCCTGTGGAAATGAGTGGGGTCGGGGAGAGAGATCCAGCACTCCACTGAGCACTCAGGCTGCCAGGCCAAATGTTGACCTTTTCTGGGGACAGCGAGCTTCCCTCTTCCCCCAGCCCCCCGGGGGAGGGTGCAGTTGCTTCTCTCCAGTCTGTCCAACACCAGCCTGGCAAACACAACACTGTGACACACCCAGAAGAATTCAGAATGACTCTCAGCTTATCCTTCCTTCAGGGAAGTCAGTGAAGAAATACAAATGAAATAGCCCTGCACTATTATAAAGATGAGTTTACAGCAGGAGCTGAAAAGCAAGTATATAATCATAAAAATGAAATTAAGCACATCTGTATGGACCACCTTCTTCCAGGTGATTTGCACAGCTGTGCTAACCATCACACAGTGTAATTAATAGATGGCACTCCTAAAGGTCCATGTTACCTGCCTGTGCCATGAGGCCTCCTTATACTTTGTACTGTGCAATCATTAATTAATCCATCCTTGAGCACCTAAGTTGGGTATCATTATTGCTGCTTTACAAACAAGGAAAAGCAAGGGTGTTAGTGCTTAGACTCTAAGTGTGTCACCATGCTCAATAAAAGAATTCAGAGCATGATGGCTCACACCTGTAATCTCAGCACTCGGGAGGCTGAGGCAGGAAGATTACTGTGAATTCAAAGGCCAGCCTGGGCTACATAGTGAGTTCAAGACCAGCTCGAACTATATAGTGAGACCCTGTCTCAAAAGGAAAAAAAAAAAAAGAATCCTGAAATTCTTGACTGTCTGCCTAAACTTGGGTTTCCTGCATTGTGGAGTCAGTCTATATTATTGAAGTCAACCAAGTGGAAACAACCCAAGTATATGTTGTGCTTGCAGTATTTGAGCCCCACTTGTGGTCACTGACATGACAGGAGAGTGTGCTCCACTTGACATGTTGGGAGCTGGAGGAGAGGACTGGTGGGAGGGCAGGAAGGTGGCATGGGTGAATGGAGCACAAGTGCGTTACAAGAGAGCTAAGCTTCTTGGGAATGTCACTCACATATGAAAAGACATGATAGTCTTCAGGGAGCAGGACTGAACACACAATTCAGTCTTCCTTTCCAGAATGTTCCAAGGAAATTCCCCAGTGTGGGGATGGAAGAACAAAGGTCCATGAAAATAGAACACATGCGCCCCAATATGTCAGTTTTCTTTACAGACATTTCACAGACAGCTGTCTGGTCTGCTGATAGGTAATGCTGGCATGGTTTCTGATAATCATGATTCCACAGGATCATATCTGTTTTAGTCTTCTCTATCAAATTGTTCAAATGAGCCCAGAAGCCTTCCTACACCAACTGGGTAAAGTAGTATGCAGGGGTTAATTTCTGAAACATTGCACCGCAGGAAGAGTACATGTAGAGGTACAATCTTTTGGATGCAAATTACTCTCCTAGATTGGCTACAGTAACACTATCAATCAGGTCACAAGTGGGATATAGGTCAGCCTAGAAGGGAGGCAGCAACAACCACTGGGCTGTTTCAGTTTTCCAAGCTTCAACCTCCCTCTTTCCTCTCTTCTCAGCAGAAGGTGTGTTAGCCCTCTTAAGCACTTTGTACCAGATACTTAAGAAAAGAGTCTTTTTTATTTGCTTGCCATAGACAAAAAAGAATCTTTCACCCCTTAGCTCTTATATTTGGTCTGATTTAGGGAGAGAAGTTTAATAGTAATTATTGAAACATTTCTTTCAACAGATTGAGTTGACCAGTAAGAAGTTCACTGATTCAGATATATTTTTAAGCAAAACATGTTTCTCTAAGCATGAGGTATATCATTATGGCTGTAGCTTCTCTTTTGTAGGGGAAGAAAAACATCATAGCAGCTTGTGAAAATTTTTAAAGATAAAATCTCCTTTGCATTTTTAATGAGAAGTAGAATTTGAAAAAAACCCCTTTAATGTATTTTTTCTTCACAGAGCTGTTAGACTAGGATCTGATTTCATTAATTTTTTCTTTTTAAATTAAATCTGTGACTTTTATGAACATTATGTTTTCACAGAAATAAAAATTACATAAATATTTTGGAGAATAGGGATATAAATTTGAACTTGACTATCTAGGATCACAAGAAGTGAGTTGTTCTAAATAACACTTTTATAGATTACTCATTGTTTATCTTTGTAGGTTAGAAACTTTAAATTTTTTATTCTTTTGAATAAAAATTAAGGTTTGGTAACATTTTTCATTTTTTAAAAAACAATATACTAAACATTATTCAGATTTTTCTTGATAGATGATTATTATGGTTAAGAACTTTTTGATAAAAATAGTGTTCACAGAGCTTACTGAAGTGTCTATTCTTTCTATGTGTGCTCAAGATTGAACCCAGGGTTATCTGCTTGTTAAGCATGCACCCTACCCCAGCTATGTCCCAGCCCTGAAGTGTATGTTCTATCTACCATTGAGGTAAATTATCATTCCTGTATTCTTTTAAGTAGTTTTCTTTTTTCTAGAAGCTTTCTTTGTTCTGTCATTTAAAAATTTTGTCAGTGTGCACCTTTTAAAATTTTGATATTTTCATTAGTTAATCATTTCAAAATCAGCTAACAGTGCTCACTAGAATATTCAATAAAGAAAGAGTAAAATGGGTCCCACTGCTCCTGGTCCAGAGGAAGGGGCTTCCTACCCACCATCCCTCCTGCTGCCCCCAGCCCAGAGGAAAGGACTTCTGGGCCACCATCCATCCTGTCACACCTGGCCCAGAGGTAGGGGCTTCTGAGCCGCCTTCCCAATGTTCCTGGTCCAGAGGAAGGGGCTTCGTGGCCACCATCCCTCCTGCCGCTCTCAGCCCAGAAGAAGGGGCTTCCAGGCTACCATCCGTACCACCGCTCCCGACCCCTGTCCCACCTCTCCCAGCTCAGAGGAGGTGAGCCATGTGGGCACTAACAGCACCCACCCTGCCCCCCC
>NW_004624780.1:15752318-15796523 GCF_000247695.1 Heterocephalus glaber | reverse complement strand
TCCATTTCTCAGCATATTTCCTTTCCCTTCTTTCCTTTCCCCTGCCCCTCCCACTACCCCTACCCCTTTGGACCTTTTCTTCCTATTTTGCATTGAATGATATTCTTTTTGTAATTTTTAGGAGATGGTTGCTGGGGACTTAATGAATTTTTCAGGAACAGTCAACAAGGCACATGTGAGGCCAGTTTCATACACCAAATCACAATCACCTTCGAAAAAGCTAAAAGCATAGTGAGTTGGTTGAAAGCATAGATTCTGGAGTTATATCTGCTGTGGTTCAAATCCAAGCCCTGCCACTCAATATTTGTGTGACTTTGAGCTAGCTGCTAAACCTTTCTGAGCTTCAGTTTACTCATCTGCCTGAGGTCATTGTGAGAATGAAGTGTGTTTGTTACTTGCAAAACACTTAGAATACCACCTACCATAAGCACTTTGTAAAGTGTTATTGTTACTAGACAAGGCAAGGAAGAAGATATTTATTTAGAAAGGTCCCTTGGCATGGAGAACTAAAGGCATAATTATGTTGGGGGCCAACATTTCTTTGTCAACAGCTGTTTTGGTGATTTTTTTTTTATTGGTCTTCTTGTAATTCCAAAGGCACAAAAATGACATTGTTCTAATTATTGTTTCTTCCTATTTGCATTTTACTAAAGATGATACTTTGTCAGTTTGGGGTACATACTTATTTTTAAGGAGGGATGTTCCACAGTAAAGTGAAGTGCAGGAAGAGAGAGTTAGAGGCAGAAGTGAATCTTGTTTGCTTTGTGCTTTCAGTAGTTAGTGAATATTCATGGAAAAGGTGTTTCCTGGGGAAAGTTGTGCGTAATTCCAGGAAATGTCAGGGTCAACTGAGGCTTCCCAAGACTAGTCCTTTCCAAGCTCTTTCATTTCAGGGAACAAATTGAGGTTAATCTTCATCTCATAATGGGTTACCTCAGGTTATCTCAAATTATGAGTTGTGATTGAAAATTACAGCTAATGTTTAAATTTTTTAAAAATTACAGTAAAAGAAACATTGCCATGAAATCCCCTTAAATATTCAAATACTCTCTGTAGCTTCAGACACATTTATCCTATCATTCTTGGCAATGTGTCTTTTATTGTAATAAGTTTTTCAAAAAAATGTAAACATTAATTGTATTTTTCAATCACCCCTTGAAAGTTTCATTTATTTAAGCTTTAAGAAACCCTAGCAAGGGGCTGGGGATTTAGTTTAGTGGTTCCTCCACCTGCCTTGCAAGTGCAAGGTCCCGAGTTCGATCCTTGGTACCAAAAAAAAAAAAAAAAAAACCCTAGCAAGTCATTTTTTTCCTCAGTTATCTCTGGTGAGCTGAGCTGTGACCAAAGAGCCAAAAAAATGAAAGGTGGCAGTAGGTGTGTGTGTGTGTGGACAAATGGGTTCTCGTGTGGTTCCACCCTTCCTTCAGTCTTGCCCTGTGGGGGAATGACTTTCTGCCCAAGTTCTCCCAGAGTCTCTCTCTCTGTGCCTTAGGCTGAGAAGGAACCATTTTTGTGCAGTTCCTCAGAAGTGGTATGAAGATTTTCTTCCTGTCTGAAGGATCTCAACCCCTGAAAAGGACTTTTCACCTCCCAGGAAGCTACATTTGTTTGGAGGGGATGTGCCTGAGCACCATTTTCTTCCCTGTAGGGAAGGGGACAGCAAGCAGAAGCTCCTGACCTCATACAAAGGAGGAGGGCACAGCTGCTGGTCCCCTTGGCAGAGTACAGAGTGCCTCTGAGCTGGGATGCAGCTATCCACTAGATGAGACCAGCTGTGGAGGGACATTACCCTCACCACTGCCCTAATAGGCTTAGAAGATTATAAGATAATCCTTCCTCTGTTTCCTTGTTAGGTTAGTTCTGCACTGTGTAAAAGCTCCTCCATAATGAGGGTGCACAAAAATTAAACACAAAATAATGAGTGTGTATGTGTTTTTCTTTTGTGTTAAGATTAGATCTCTCATCTCTCCTTCTACACCTAAATTCCAATTATGTTTCTAATCAACTAAAGCAGTTAAATTGTGGTTTAGACTGAGACTGATGACAGGTGCAATCTAGCAACTGATGTGTGTGCTGAGTTATAAAATCTTGTGCTGAAAGTAACTGCCATGTAGGTTAATGCCTTGAGGTTTGGGTTGTGCCTCTCATGCATCAACTAAGGACAGTGTGATATTTGGCACAGCACAAATCAATGGAAAGTCAAATGTATTTTCGACCCAAATGTACCATTTTTGTAGAACACATGTGACTCTATATACCTTCTACTTTGAATATTGATTGTAGTGATACAGAGGAAATGTTTGTCCCCTCCCCCATTCATGTTGAAAATCTACCCCACAATGATGGTATTACAAAATGGGGCCTTTGGGAAGTTATTGGAATATGAGGATGCAGTCCTCATGAATGGGATTATTGTGCTTATAGAAAAAGACCCCAGTATTTACCCACGTGTGTCCTATTTATTTCACTTAAGAGTATAGCCTCAATGTGCATCCATTTAGCTATAAATGTCTCTAGTTTCTCATTCTTTATGGCTGAGTAAGTAGTACTCCATTTTATAAAAAGCCACATCTTCTTTATCCAGTCTCCAGTTGATGGGAAATTGGGCTGCTTCTAAGCTTTAGCTATTACAAACTGTGCTGCTATAAACATGGGTCTGCATATATCGCTGTGGTATGATTCTTTTAATTCTTTGGGGAAGATCCCCAGCAGGGGAATAGCTGGGTCAAATGGGACCTCTAATCCTAGCTTTTTGAGGTATCTCCATACTGATCTCCACAGTGGTTGCACCAGTCTGCACTCCCACCAGCAATGGAGAAGGGTTCCTTTCTCCCCACACCCCTGCCAGCATTTATTGATTGATTTCTTGATAGCAGCCATTCTTTCTGGAGTGAGGTGGAATCTCAGCATTGTTTTCATTTGCATCTCTCGAATGACCCTTGATGTTGAACATTTTTTCATGTGTTTATTTGCTATTTCTACTTCTTTGTCTGAGAAATGTCTGTTCATTTCAGGTGCCCATTTTTGGATTGGATCTTTAAATTTGGGAGGTCTTTTTTATTTTTAAGTTCTTTATATATTCTAGATGGTAGTCCTTTCTCTCAGGAACAGCTAGTAAAAATTTTTTCCCTCATTGTGCGTTGTTTCTTCACTCTGTTGGTGGTCTCTCTTACTTTGCAGAGCTTTTTGATAAGGTGAGAAAGTGAAATTGTAAATAAGGATCAAAATTTCTGTTATTTAAAAGCCATTCAATCAGGGGCAGAAATGTAGCTCAATGGTGCCATGCCTGCCTGGCAAGCGAAAGGTTCCATCTCTGGTACCAGAAAAAAAAATGGGGAAAAAAAAGGCACCTAGTCTGTGACATTTTGATATAGCAAGCAGAATGAATTAAGTTACATTACTTTACTTTAAACCTGTGTGCCTAAGAAAGTCATGTCTTTCCCAGCTCACTGCTAAGGAGGCCTTATTCTAATCAATATGTGCCTCTATCTAAACATGCACATGTGACAAGAGAAACCTTGCCTGGATAATAGTTGATGCTTAAAAAATGTATGAATGAATGCTTTAATATTAAGACCATATACTTTACTAAAACTATTTTCAGAATTAAACATGCATCTCCAAGGTGCTTTACATACATTTTGTGATTGCATGTTTATGCTGTTCTTATTTTCAGAAAGAAGGAAGCAGCCTAGCAATAGCTCTAACATGTTGTACAGATTTTACCATGCTCTTTATGGATCTTAGACTTACTCTTCTCACAATTTAGAAGTGCTTCTTTTATCACCTGTATATTTCTCACATCCAGGTCACCTCGTCAGGGTGGACCCCAACTCAGTACCTACACTAACACTTTGGAGGCATGGCTGAAACATAGAGAAAATTCCATTTTAACATTCTGTTACATATGTATACAGTGATATTTTTATAACCCTTTCTAACTTTGTTCAGCCTGCTGTGACGAAATACCACAGACTGGGCAGCTTATAAGTAATAGAAATTTATTTCTCACAGTTATGGAGGCTAAAAGTCTGAGATCAGAACATCAGCCTGGGTGAGTTCTGATGCGGGTCTCTTCAAGGTTGTAGACTGCTGACTTCTTATATTTTCACCTGGCAGAGAGGAGAGAGGTGAAGTAAACATCCTGTGACTCTTACAAGGGCACTAATCCTATTAATGAGGACCTTTGTGACCTAATCATATCCCAAAGGCCCCACATCCTATTACCATCACATTTCAGAACAGAGTTTCAACTGACTTGAGAGAGACAAAAACATTCGGTCTAAGCTGGGCACTGTGGTGCATGTTTGTAATTCCAGCACTCTGGAGGCTGAGGCAGGAGGATCACTATGAGTACGAGCCCAGCCTGAGCTACATAGTGAGTTCAAGGTCAGCCTGGACTACATAGCAAGACCCTGTCTCAAAAAAAAATTGATTGCATAACACCTGCTCATTATTTTGGACTGTATTGATTTAGAGAAGTTGTATAGAACATTAATAGCAAATTTCTTTCACTGTTCAAGAAATTTTAGTTAAAGCAAGAATTTTATAGTCCAAATTCCATTTCCTTGCTCCATGATCAATCCTGTTACTTAAAATAGAATTAAAATTGTAAGCTATTCCACAGTAAAGAATTACAAAATTAAAGACATAAATGCTTTAAATTTGCTGAAAATTCTTTTCCCAAGGTCTATAAACATTTGTTTATACTTTGTTTTTATAGTTTACTATTTTTGTGCTTTTGGGGGTTTCTTTTAAATCAAATAAGCTAGGATTAGCATTGTTTAGTAGACCTGGCATTCACTCGGTTCATAAGATGCAAAGTTTCCTTTCCTTTTTTTTTTTTAAACTTACTGTATATTTTGCAGTGTTTTTTCTGTAGCATTTAAAGTTTTTATGTTTAGATATTTTTCTTCAATGAGGCACAAGTTTCTTTTTGTGGTCCTCAATCAATTTTAAGCAGTAGGAACTCAGTAGCACTATTAACTACTCTGGGCAGCCTCTCTAGCTTGGCGGGCTTGTAGTACAGCAGCAGCTTCATCAGCCTCAGAACAGAGAGACTCTGGAGACTCAAGGACATAAAGAAGTTCTGAATTATCAATCTCCACCAGCATGCCAGTGATTTTGCCCACAAGACTAGGGTGCATGGCTTGAATAAATGGAAAGAGCCCTGCACCCAACATTTGCTCTTACTCTTGGGGAGGAGGACAGATGCCAACATGGAAGCAAAGGCTCCTGACCTTGCACACGAACAGCAGCCTGTCATATGGTAACTTGTGGCTGTGCGTTGGATGTTGCTGAGGACTCCTGTAGCACATTTATGCTGTGGAACAGTGTAAATAGCAGGAATAGCTAGGGGTGGCAGCAGCTATAGGACATGGACCCATTGTCTGTGTTGATGTGACTGCAGCACACTGTGTTAACGCACCTCATGGAATCTGTGAAGGAGCTGGTCTTACAGTACCAAATAGTGGTCTAGGAGGGACTGGGAAGATAGCACAAGGCATATTTTGGAGTGATGAGGTCTGGCACCCTGAGCAGTCTAGTGAGGACTTGGTCTTGGTTGAGCAGTTTGGTGAGGAGAACGTGTGCAGAGGGACAAAAATAACCAGAACTGAAAACTACTCAAAGGCTATACAACAGGGTGGATCTTCTGTCAAGGTCAGGGAGCATGTCTGCCAGGTTGGTCTTAGCTGCATCACCAGATTATTTTATAAAATGGGAAGAAAAAAAAAAGGCTCTGGGACAGGAAATGCAAATTTTTTTATAAATTGAGGGGAGGTAAAAAGATGTTTTTAGATTCTTTTAAAATAATAAATGTGTGTTTTGAGGCCACAGCACACCTCACTCTGAGAACTAACCACAGTGGAGAAACTAATAACAGATTCTTACATAGCATCACCTTTGGTATGCCCAGTACTGTACTGAATACAAATAATAACTTGTTTAATGCTTACCACAACTCTGTGAGGTAGGTACAGTTATGATTCCTATTTTTCCAAGTGAGAGCACCAGCAAATAGAATCTATTAGAATAAGAAGAACAACAAATACCAAAAATAGATTTATTAAAACAATAATATATTCTAAAGCTTTACTTTTAACAAATTAATGCTTTTAACACAAAAATATACTGCAGTATAATTGTATAATTTATAATTTAAGTATAATTAAAACATTGGTTTATGATATACAAGGTGTGATTTTATTTGTTCCTTATCAATTGAGACAGTATTTTTAATGTCATTTAGAAATACAAGTTTGTATCTGACACCATTCCAGAACGTGAGGTCTGGACTCAATGCTCTTCTCACGACATTTATTGGAGACCTTGAGCTTTGATAAAGTTCATGGGAGCCATTTCCTGGACCTTAATTTCACCTCCCCCTTCTGTACCCTTTCTACAGCTGGCACTAAAATAGTAGTGAAAAGGACTCCAGTGTAATTTAATAGGTTTGGTCTTGGCTTTGGTCTAGGACACCACTTTTTTTTTCTTTCAAAATCAGAGTTTTAAAATTACTTTATTAGTTCTATTGGGGTGGTGTAATAAGGAATCTAGAATGATCTTACCTCATTATGGTTCGTCATTCACTTTAAAAATTGAGAGATAATTCATATACTTTAAAGTTCACCACTTAAAGTGTACAATACAGTGAGTTTTAGTATATTTACAATATTATACAATAATTACTACTGTCTAATTCCAGAACATTTTCATCACGCCCAAGAGAAACCTTGTAATTACTCCTGGTTTCTTCTTCCTCATACCTTCTGGCAACCACTAATCCTTTTTCCATGTCTATGGATTCGCCTGTTTGGCCATATGATATAACCTAATGGCCTAATATGAGTCTAATTAACTCCCAAAGACACTACCTCCAAATACCATCACATTGAAGGTTAAGGCTACAGCATATGAATTTTGAGGTGACACATTCGTCCATAACGCTGGGCCATATGGTAATTCTATGTTTAACATTTTGAGGAACTACCAACCTGTTTTGCAAAGTGACTACACCATTTTACAATCCCACCAGCAATGTAGGACTCCATTTCTCCACATCCTCATCAACATTTATTGTCTGTATGTTTTATTTTAGCCATCCTTGTTGGTGTGAAGTGATATGTCATTGTGGCTTTGATTGTATTTCTCTGATAATCAGTGATATTAAATCTCTTTTCATATGTCTGTTAGCTGTTTGCGTATCCTTTTTGGAGAAATAGCTATTCAAGTCCTTTATTCATTTTAAAAATAGGTTTTTGTATTTTAATTGTTGAATTTTAAGCATTCTATACTTGGCCTTTGTCAGACATCTGATTTTCAAATATTTTCCCCACATCTATGGGTTATCTTTTCAGTTTTGTTTTTTTTTCTTTTTGAGACAAGGTTTCACTAAGTGGTTCAAGCTGGCCTCACACACATGATGATCCTTCTGCCTCAGCCATCTGAGTGTGGGAATTACAGATGTACACCACCAGACCTAGCCTCTTTTCAGTTTTTTTATAACAATCTTGGCATCACAAACATTGTTAATTTTGATGAAATCTAATTTATTTATTCTGGTGGATTGTGCTTTACATGCTATAAGAAGCCAAATCTGTATTTTCCTGTTTTATAGTTTTAGCTCTTGTATTTAGGTCTTAGATCCACTTAGAGTTAATTTTTGCATTTGACGAAAGATAGGAGTGATCATATTTTTTTGTTAGAAATGCAGTCTTTTTTCTCAATGGCATGATGCCAAGGATGACATAATTGCAGAACCAATGTCTAGAATTTAGACATGTGATGTTTATAAGCTCCAGTCCAAGTGGTTCTGATTAGGCACAGTATGGCAAGCAGTGTGATACAGGGCAGAGGGCCAGGCTGACCCATGACCAAGTTAGCACAGAAATTACCAAGTTGTAGCCTGGAGTTACCAAGAGCGTTTTGTGTTAAAAGAAACTTGGCTGCTGCGGTGGAGGCGGAAGTTTAACTTACTGTCACTCTGACAAACTAAATTTACAAAGAGAATAATTAAAAACCTGACCAGCCATAGGATTAAGTCATGAGAGGTGAGATAAGACACACTTGGCAGATCCTTAAAAATTCCCCTATGTTTGTAATACCATATTCAGGTTTTAATAGTGACCTAGGTCTCAACTCTCTCTTTGCCTAATCTCCTTTACACCTCCTCTCTGTGACAGAGGACAAGCCAGAAGCCCAGATGACTCCTACCCATAGATTCTTCTGCATTCTCTCTTGGAGACTCTCCATTTAGAACCCCCTTGCCACTCCCAGGTCCCACCTCATGCTTCTCTATCCTACTCTGTGTCCTGCGTGGACCACATCAACCAGCTCTCTCTAGTTGGTTGTCTGGCTTCCTGTTGGAGTCAAAAAGGAACCCTGGCAAGAGATCAGAGAGAGGGAGGGAAAGGAGTCCAGGACATTATTCTCCTGAATTCCTCCCTTTGGGCACTGCAGGTTGGCTGTTTTCCTCAGCCCCTGTTAATGTCCTGTCAGCATAGCCCTCTCTGCGTCCCTGTGCTGGCAGCTGCTCCCTCCTTGCCCTTCAGGCCTGTCATTAGTCTTGGAATGGGACATTGTTCTTAGGCGTTTCCTCTGCCTGGTACACACATTTGCCCCTTTATTACACCCTTATCAGATTTTTCCATTTCTGTACTTCTTTCTTTCAGGACCTGACCATGCACCTTCACCCCCCAGTCAGGCAGTTAAATGCTGAAGAGGCCAGACTTGAAACCTTATACTTTTGAACAAGTGACATGGTACAATTGTGTAAATATGTATTCTGTACATATTTCTAAAATATCTACTATGTATTTGAAATGATCATCATAAGCCAGCTCTATCAGGTGTTTCAGGACCTAGAGTAGAGAAGGCATAAAATCCCTGGGCTGTGCTTGGGGGCTTCCATTCTAGCAGGAGACAGAGATGCGTGTTACACTGTAGGCTAGGACAGGCCCCAGGAGAAACACAGGCTGGGCAGGAGGCTAAGGACAGGAGAGTGCTATTCTAGATAGAACATATGGTCACAAAAGATCTTTGAGGAGACTTGATGTAGATGAAGAATGACCATATGGATATCAAGAAAGGGCACCCAGAAAAAAGCAACATGTACAAAGGCCCTTGGCATGAAAGAGGAGTAGAAAGAGCCCCCTGGTATGACAGAGGAGAGGTAAAGAAACCATAGAGGCTGGAGGGAATGAAGGAGACAAAAAAGAGGAGGATTGGAGACAGAGAGTTAAGTAGAGGCCAGATCATGAAGAGGCTAAGGGTCACTGTAAAGACTTTGAGTTTCATTCTGAACATAATGGGAGCTGTTGGGGGATTTTAAGCAGGAGAGAAGGAGAACAGTTGATTTATGATTTTAAAAGGGTCGTCCTGGCTGCCATATATACAACAGACCCAAGGGGGTCAAGGGTTGAAGCAGGAAGGAGATAGTGCTAAAACAACAGCCCAGGAATTGCAGGACAATGGGTTAGGGGACTGGCAGCCATCCTGGCCACTGTCTAACTTCAGACAGAACATCAGAGTCACCAGGGAGAAAAGGACCCTAGGTAACACTTGGCCTTGCCTCTTCCTGTATGGCCTCAGACAAAGCCTCCAGCCTCAGAGAAACTGAGTGACTGATCTGTGAAGTGAATGTGACATGGTATCACTGGTGTGGAAGTGTACTGACAGAAGCCCCTAGAAGATGGCTGGATGCTCCCAAGAGACAGAAGTTAAAGTGGAAGCGAGGGCATGGAGGAGGAGTTGGAGGAGGGGGGAGAGGAGGAGGAGGAGAAGGACAACCACAACAATGACAAAGAGATTGGTAAGAGAAAGATAGGCAGAGTTTTGAGAAAAGACACAACAAGGTACCACAGAGAGGCAGAGTGGTTTATGGAGAGCAAGGTAGTGGAAGCAGGTGATAGAGAAGAGTGGTTAAGAGCATATGATTTGGAGTCCAGCAACTGTGGGTTGAGCCCTAGTTATTACCTTTTCAGATTCAATGAACTTATGTGTATAAAGTGCTTAGCAAAATGCATGGGATACAATTAATTCATGGCTCATAAATATAATCTCCTATCTGGTGTCCCCCTGTAAGACTTCCAGCCATATGAGAGTAACATTTAAATAAAAAGATGGAAACCCCCATTCCATGGGTGAGGCAAAGTCCTATCTCAATCCCTCACCTCTGGCTCTGATGCCTGTCTGAGGACCACTCCCTTTCACTTCTCCCAAGCTTCCTTGTGCCACAAGTCACCCTAAGCTAGTCTGCTTCTTGATTTCCCCAAAGCACCACTATCTCAATGCAGTTATATATGTACAGTGAACTTTTATTGAGGGCTTGGTGCAGCATGATAAACAACTGAAAATTTCATTGGTTATTGCTGTTAATAAGATTACCTCAGTTGTGCTATACAATAGCAATTTCTCTCTGACCTTTTTCTCTTTTAATTCCAGTCTCTCACAATTTCTAGAGACTATTCTTCAATTCTTCAAATTTACATTCTTCTTTTTTTTCCCCTGAAGATCTCTACTTCTACTTGGGGCCTATTTTAAAATATACAAGTGCATAAAAAAGGGCCATCTTATTTTAGATCTTTATCCCCTAAAATACATGAAATTTTGAAAGTATTTTCTTTTTACCATAGTCAGTTTCTTAGGTATGGATATATTAAGTGCAGAAGAGCCATGTACATTTATGAGTAATGTTACTTTGTGCATTCTCACCTCACCCCCTACAAAAATGGGCACAAAATTACTATTTTGTTGAAAAGATTAAAATTTCCTTCTTTGAGTAAATAAGTATCCTGAGATATCACTGGAGAAAAAAAACACTAATGTTTATTGCATGGACTAAGGACTCCCTACATAAGTTCCTGCTTCAAGGAAGCAGGGAGAAGCAGTATCAACATCAGGAAAGCTGGAAAGAGCAAGAAGTCGCCACTGTCCTCTTTTGCAGCAAGAGATCTCTTCCATCCTCTTCCATACGAAGAAAGAAAGCAGCCAGCCCTTCAACTCAGAAGGAGATTCAAACACGAGCTACCTTTGTCAATGCACAAATGTACTTGCTTCTCTTAGTTCCTTCACTGGCCACCAACTTAGTCTTGAGCGAGCCCTTTGGGAATGTTGTGTCTCAGTCTCCAGTGTTCCATTCAGGCACCTCCCTGAATAGACATTGTGTGCAATCGTCCATCTCGATGTGGCTCACAGCTCTTCCTTCACCTGGGATGCTGACCCTTCCTTCCACCAAACAAAACTACTCACATCCTACCCTGTGCCTCCAGCTTCCCAAAGTCTGACCTTACTCTTCTCCTCCTTCCCCTTCCAGAAACTCTTAGTTGGTATGACTACTGCAGATACATGCTGCCCTATTTTTGTCATTGCTCATGTGTCTATGTTATGGTCCCTGGTGGGTTAAAGTTCATTAAATGCATAAACTAATCCTTATATAAAAAATCTGATATAATGTGTACAGATTATTTGTTATTTAACAACCTACTTGTTAAATGACTCTTAGGACTTTTGACTGAGGTACGCTGTTTGGCCTTATAGCATGCTGCTTAGACCTTCAGCCTTACAACCTTTCTTTTCTTCTCTTTTTTTCTTTTCTTTTTTGGTACAGTTTTATAAATCTTGGTGTTTTTTGTTTTTTTTTTCTGGTACTGGGAATCAAACTCAGGACTTTGCACTTGCAAGGCAGGCACAGCACCACTGAGCTAAATCCCTGGCCCTCTGTACATCTTGTTTATAGAGCCTCAGTGTCTCTTTTTGTACAGTATGCCTTGTTTACACAGCACTGTAAGTTTTGCTGATTGTACTGAACAGTACAATAGTTTTATGTTCCATTATACATTACAGTACTGCATGTAAGAGTTATGCAAATAAAAGCAAAGTCATCAAGCTGGAGTTTCCTTTGACCGTTTCTTTGTAATGTACATACTATATACAGTTCCTCATTTAGTGATCAATTCTATTAACCATCTAGTCATGGGAACAGAGCTTGATTGTTAAGTGAGGAATGTCTGTACTATAGTGCCTAGTGCATGAAAAGTGGCCAAGACAATACTTACAAAATATTGAATTAGTTTTCTACCCTGCATGACAAATTATCATAATGTAGCAGCTGAAATCAATACCAAGTTATTATCTTAGTTTGTACAGATCAGGAGAGCAGACATGGCTCGGCTGAATCTTCTTTCAGGCTGTCACAGGCTATGGTCAAGGTGTCAGCTGGGGCAGCAACCCATTTGAGCCATGGGGTCCCCTTCCAGGCTCTCTTGACAAAATTTGTGCCCTGGCACCTGGTATAGCCTGCTTCGTTTAGGCCATCAAGAGGAAGCTCCTGATGCTTTATATGCTGACTTCTAGATACTCTATCACAGGGCGCACCTGATTAGGCCAGGCTTACCAAGCAGCATCTCTTTTCTGAGTAACTCCAAGTCAGCTCATTAGGGAATAATGACATCTGCAAAAATGCTTTCACATGTACTGAGTAATGTAACCCAATCGTGAGAGTGATATTCGTCTTATTCACAGGTCCTGCCCGCATTCAGAGAAGGGATCACATAAAGCAAGTACACCAAGGAGTCATCTTAAAATTCTTCCCATGATAGATATTTTCTAGTCATCGGTCTTGATAAAATGTTGATTGTGCAACAAGATCTTGTATTGCTTCCAAATAGTAGAAAAAACATCAAATTATTATTTTCAATGTAAATGTCTTCAAATAATATATGAAAGAAGATATGCTTCCCCAATTATATTTTTTGGTAGATTGAAAATGAAAACAATTACTTTAAATCATTTAAGTTTGAGAAGTTGGGTGAGTGGGTAAACCATTTGCCAGTTCCCCTTCTGTCTCTCTTAGACAGAAACTATCTTTTTCCTCAAAAAATTTTTCCTACTCTTAAAAAAAAAATCATTTAAGTTTGGTTGTAGTTTATGTGGTTTAGGGTCATTTTCAGTTCATTTTATTTAATCTGGAAACAATAAGAAAATTATTCACTGTAAGCAACAGGGTTGAATTTGTTAATAGCTGAAGAAATAGAGATGAGATGTCTGTTTTAAAAGTACATAAATTTTAGAATGTATTGAGAATTATGAGCACCAGGAATGGTAGCAATATACCTGAATTCTAGTTATTTGGGAGGTTGAGGTGAGAGAATCATTTGATCCCATGAGGTTGAGACCAGCAGTATAGCAAGAGCCTGTCTCAAGAAAAAAAAAAAAAAACTGAAGAGGAGGGAGAGGAGAAGAAGAAAGGAGGAGGAAGAGGAGAAGAAGAACAACTCTGAGATGATTTTGTCTCCTATGGAGAAACTCTGATATTTCTAGCAGGGCACAAAAAGCCCACCTTAGAGGAGTCTTTGGTTTAATAAATTAGCCTACATTACAGTAGTCATTTACCATTCAGAATTCTACCCTGTTTTTTATTCCTGTATACTGTATTCCCAAAGTTGGGGTGATATAATGCCTGAATCCATAATTCACCTGGCAGACATGCAGGTGAACTCTATAAAGGTGTATGTTGTTAGGGAGCAACCATTATAACAGAACCATCTTTACACCAGGCTTGCCTGGTAAACTGAATGATTACCAGGACAGAAACCAAAGGATTAAGGACAGAAAAAAAAAATCTTATAGTTCAGTTATAAGGGAACATTTCACCAGAAAGACTAAGAAAGAATAAATGTTGAAACAGTGTAATAGATTGAGTAGATTAAAGCAGAGGCTGGCAAGTTAAAGATCATTTGGGGAGGAAATTTTAAAACCTTAAATATTGAAGTTTTACACAGGAAAGCTGTGTGGGGCCCTGTGAACATGTGCTCTCTAGTTGTTCATATGCATATTCTGTGACTTGGAGATGAAATATGTTGTGTGACTCTTTTCTCATGTGATATGGAAAGACAGGAAACAATTATAACACATGTGGCAGGAAATTCAGGCCCTGAGAATTCTGCTTTCTTTTGCACCTAGTTCTACTTCTATGTGCCAACACCCAGTCTTAGTCCAGGGCAGGAATAGAGAATCACAGAAAGAGTGAGCCTGTGTAGAAGGTCCCCAAGCTAGAACTGACCCCTGGGGAATTTGGCTGATAGGACAGGAAGCAGAAAATGTGCAGAGTTCTCCTTCCTCTCCTCACATTCTGTGAAAAGGTCTGTTGCTGGTGATGAACAGGATCAGTTTTATGTTTGTATTTTTTTTAACATGCACTAATAAAATCGCACAATAACTTGACTAAGACTGGAAAGTAAAGACTGGCATGTCCGTCTCTCATCTCCATATGGTGCATATGGTGTTAATTTAAGGAAGTCTATTATGAGAGGATTTCATTGGTTTGCTTTTTTAAAAAAAGTACAGCCTTGCTATTTTTATTTCATTCATTATGATAATCACAAAGAGTAGCCTTTTTTTCCACACACTTTATAAACAAAATGATGAAATACCAGTCGATCGTGTCAGAGTAGTTATTACTTATGCTTATTAGTGAACTTCTCACTACAAAGGTTGGCTGGCTACGAACACAGGACCAACTCCTGATCAAAAACTAGCAGACGCTGATGGCAGCTAAAGTCAGTAAATGTTTCTTTCATTTTTTACAGGGAATAAATAGCACTTATTACCCTATAATAGATGTAATAATGCCATTTCAGATGATCACACATATTTTACCAATCAAATTGTGATCTAGTAAGTGACTGATTTAGAGTTCAGATTAAGTTGAAATGCATAGTCTTTTTTTTTTTTTGAGACAAAGGTCTCACTTTGTAGTTCAGGCTGGCTTTTGCCTCCTGAATGCTGGAAAATCAATGGTTTTGATAGTGAAACCTACATGGTTTGTGGACATTCCCACTTGGAAATGTTAACTCCCCTAATTTCAAGGTGGCCCACACCAGGCTCCTGAATGGAGCTTCCGGTGTTCTCCAGGCCTGGACTTCACATTGTGAGTTCCTTTGGGTTCATCTCTCTCTTCCAGGTCTTCCTTCCTGCAATCTTTCCTTGTATTTCCACAACTGGCAGTCATTCCAACCCCTTAGCATTTTATATCTGAACTTCTGACCCAGGTCCCCATCCAGTGGGTCTCACCAGAGGTAGCCATGCTTTACTTCTTCCAACACAGCTTCAGATTATGTCACTTTCCTGCTTAGAAACCTGTGAAGATTTCATATTTCTCATGACATCACACCCAGACTTCTTGACTTTCCTTGTAAGGCTTCCCCCAAATGAGATTAATCTTACTTATTTAACCTTCCACTTACATAGTCCACTGGCATTTGTTTTGCTCCATAACTCCACTGAGGCCCTTGAGCCCCTGGTCACTCGGTTACCCTTCCCTCAACCCCTGCCTTGTCAACTCGGTGCTTCAAGGCTCATTCTATGTCTGTCCTCTGGTCTCTGTGGTGGCACACCCTCACTGATCTCCTCCCCTTTGAACTCTTAAAGCATTACAAATGTCTCTACTACATGCTTTAGCTCTTAATTATATGCCTTCCTGCACACTGGTAATTGTTTTACAGACAAGTTTATAAGCCTGTAGAAGTCAAAATAAGCCTTATATTCTCTATCCCTCACATAGTACAAAGTAGGCTCTATGTCAAAGATACTGATTATTTCTTTCTTTTTTTTTTTGATACTGATTATTTCATGTCTTTTTTTCCACGTTGGGTCAGGAAAAGAATTATTTTCAGATTGTGTTGTAAAGTACTATATAGTGATAGTATCAAAAATGGTTGCCACAGAATTATCAATCACATTAATATCAGATAAGGATTTTATCTATCAGCCACAATATGAAAGAGAGAGAGAGGGAGAGAAAGAAAGTTCCCAGAGCTAGGGCTTTTAAGTATTAATTCAAGTGTGTTTTAAGTATTAATTCAAATGACATCATCTCAACAAAGCACTACTTTCTCTACATGGCCCATCCATTAAAGGTAGCTACTAGTATATGATCATGATATCCTCCACATACTTATAAATAACAATATTCCCATGTACTGTCTTCATAAATCTGTCTCCATTCCTTCCCCCTTATCCCAAACTGTGAGTTCCTTGATGTCAGGGACTGACACAGAGCTAGAAACCAATACATTCTTATTGAAGAAATGAAGTATATCACATGGTACAATATGGATGAATCTTGAGAACATTGTGCCAAGTGAAATGAGCCAGTCACAAAAAGAAAAATACTATATGATTCCATGTTTATGAGGTAATAGTCAAACTCATAGAGACAGAAAGTAGAGTGGTGGTTTTCCAGGTGCTGGGGGCAGAGGAGGATGGGAAATTGTTTAATGGGTATAGAGAGTCTCTGTTTTGCAAGATGAAAAAGTTCTTGAGATTTTTGCACAACAGTGAGTATAATTAATACTGTGGCACTATACACTTAAAAATGGTTAAGATGGTAGATTTTATGCTATGTGCTTTCTATCATAATAACCAAGAATAGCATCTCACACACATTCTCACCATTATCAGGATGTGCCTGACCACTCACATGAACCAATAGATGCTTCATTAATATTTCACATGCTGGTGGTCATGATGAAACAGGACAACATTTTTTTCTGATTTAGGTCACCTGAAAATAATGACAAGTGATTAAGAGGTCCATAGTAGTGTCACTGTTGAGACTCCAACAAAAGAATAGTTTCAAATACTTAAAGTTTCTAAGACATACAACCTAGAAAAATAGTCAATGTTATAATAATGTGTAATTATTAAATTTGATTTATTGTTAAATATAGCTGTCAATTATTTGAAACATATAATGAGAGATATAATTTTTACTTTTTCTGTTACATTACATTTTAAAATGTTACACGGAATGTGTGTGGGATGTAATTTACTCCTTTTTAAAGAAAAAAACAAATGTAAATAAAAGCTGAAATTAAAACAGAACAACTTAGCATAGAGACAACTGACCTTGTTCATCAGAGAAAGAAAATCAAAGCTAGTATATCCTTTTAACTCTGCCTACTGTCTATCCACCTGTAATCAAGTTTTTCTTATAATTTAATATATATGCTAGGCACCTTTCCCCAAACTACTTAATACTTCTTCTGTTGTCTTTTCAGCAACTTTAGTTTAGTGTCACACCCAAAAAGGGCGCACCTCTTTAACCCTTTCAACTCTTGAATCAAACACACCCTTATTAAATGTGCATTTCACATGAACAATCAGTATCTGTCCTCCTTGGCTGGGGAGAGAGCAGCTCCTACGAAGGTGAGCTGTTGAGTTAAAGGAGGTGGACTGGCAGTAGGAGATAGAAGCCAGGCTGTTTTGAGAAGTAAGAAGATCAATACCAGTAATGTGGGGAGAGCTGTATTTTTCTTCCTATATTCTCTTGGCATATATGTAGAAAGCAAAAAGGAAGCAACAACATGGTAAGAAATGAACTGAAGTTTTGTTATTTCCTCGGCCTAAGACCTTGTTTTGAACTTATATAGTAGTATTACTATTAAGAACATTAAGTAACTTCACAGTGTACTTATTGTCTAGATCTGGCAAATTCTTAAATCTTAAAAAAACAATTTTGCATAGAAGAAATAGTGTTGGGAGGCTGAGGACCCTCAGAGACTTTGTCTTGAAGGTGAAATGAAAATGCCCGGGATTGTGATCTGTGGTGTCTGATAGTTCCAGGTTCTTTAAACTAGGTGATCATTAGCAAGCTGCTCCTGTTAAATGCATTGGAGTTGGTACCATTAGCCGTTCTAACAATTTCTATTTCATAGAACTTGTTGTCAAGTGTGCTGCAAAGAACTTAGTTAATCCTTTTTTCTGTCAGTTAAAAACAGCTTCTTTCTCTACTCCCTTTTTAAATGTCAGAGGCAAACTGATACCCAGCCCCTTGGGGAAAAAAACTAGTGGGAAACATTGTTTTGAGAAGGATTGATTTTAATTTTCCTTCACGGTAGGAGAATTTAGAACTCTATTATGCATTCTTTTAAAATGTAGATTATTTTTCAGATATATTCTGCAGTGGGTGTTGGCTACGTGGTGCTCTCATTGGCCTGCCCCATAACAAGTTATTATGTGTTGCACATACTTTCCCCAAACGACTTATTAGGACAAAGAAATTCATGAGACCAACTTGGCTTCTTATACCCTGTTGTTCAAGAAGTGCTAGAGATTAAAATATGTTAAGAGGGGGGGGGAAAAAAGCAATCTTGTAAGCTTTTAAGAAAAAGAAGTTTATATAAAACCTATTAAACTTTGCCTCATCGGTTTGATCATAGAGGCGTAAATATAAAACCCCGAGTAAGTGTTGGGCATTATTGCCTCAGTTTTCTCTATTAAAACTTATTAATACTTAACATTTTACCCGTCATTTGCCATTTCAGCCACAATGGCTTAATAACTACACTGACAAATGGCCTTTACACTAAGGTGTGATGTCTTACTCTTTCCCTAGAAATCTTAGCAGAATTCATATCTTGTATTTTCCTGGGGGTGGGGGGCTTTTGGAATGATTTGTCAAATTAAAATGAAAAATCTTGGTTTAAAAGCATCCTGACCTTGAACTTTGAAAAGTATTTTAACAAGTGAAATTTCAGATATTTTGATCAACCATCTTATTAGTGCCTAATCGTAAATGTCTAAAAATGTTCTAAGCAGATTGATTTACCTATAGCCTAAGAATGTTGATAGGTAAGCTTGGGGTGCATAGGTTGGGGAGAGCTGCTGGAGGAGGTATAGTGGCCAGGCTGATCATTCCAAAGGTTGTTTCTCCTCTGAGTTTGTCTGCAGTCTGAGGTAAAGGTACATGGAAAGGTACCTGGTATTAGTACTTACGTGGCAGGGACTAGTAGAGTAGTGGCTAGTGAGAACCACAGTTGAATTTTAAATGGAAATGTTGAAATGGGCAGAGCCTGCTGCCTATGTCTCTAGGCAAAATCAGGATTGGAGCAGTGCAGAAAAGCCTGGGCAGGCAGACTTGCCTGCCTCAAGCCCATACAGGATTGGGGTTTGCAAAATGCAACCCAAGCGCACAAGCTGAGTCAGAGAGAGGTGCCATCTGAGCTCATGCTGCCTGCCTAGAGCCTTGAGAGGTGTTGAAATATTTTATTTTCAAAACTGGAGAAGCAGCAGATTTCTCACAGTCCCCTCCCAACATACACACAGTCCCACCCTCTGGCACTTCCACCCCATCCCATGTGTTCCAAAACAGTCTAATTGGGGGAGTGAAGAATCAAAACAAAATTCCATTGGAAGGGAAAGTAGGTCAGTCTTCCTGAGGGTAGAAAGGAAATGAGTGGAAGGGGCAGTAGATCGAGGGAGTAGAAAAAACCCTTGAATGAAAACCCTTGCAGGGAAACTTTTTTTGTTTTTTTAAAGACAGGGTCTTACTATGTAGCCCAGGCTGGCCTCACATCCAAGTGATCCTCCTGCCTCAGCCGCCTGAGTGCTGGGATTACAGGTGTGCACCACCATGCTGGAGCTTCACAGGGAAACTTTTATAGGCCCCAGTCAGCTCAAGTGTGAGTTTCCCCCAGCTTCGTAGTTCCAGTGCAGTTCTTTGGACTCTGCTGGAGGTGCTCCTCATGGCCCAGGGTCTATTCCAGTCCTTGGACCTGCTCATCTCCTTTCTGCCCTTCCTCCTTCCGTACTGGCTTGGCCTCTCAGCTCTTTCTGTGTCCAGTGTACCTGTTTCTTCCATGTTTAGGTTTAAATGGACACTCATGCCTCTGTGCATATGACAGGGAGGGAGAGTGGGGAGGAAGGGAGGGAGGGAGGGGCAGAGAGAGAGAGAGACAGAGAGAGAGAGAGAGAGAGAGAGAATTGCAGCCAAAAAGAATAGAACAGGAAATGGAAGCAGAGAATAGCATAAATGTTGTTTATGTATGTTTGAGTCCCACTCAATGGGATTCAAGTCAAGCTATAATATGCGAACTTGGACTAATCACTTTCCACACTGGTTTTCTCAAATGTAAAATGAGGATGATAATTACCCACTGCCCCTCCACCTTGACCTGATAAGTGGTAGGTTCTTAAGAAAAATTACCTGAATAAATCACAAAAGAAAAATGAATGGTTAATAAGTATATAAAATGTGCCCAATGCTATTAGAAACCAAAGAAATTTATGTTGTCTAGTTATTATGAAGTGTAGCTTGTATCAGCAAAGTTATAAAATATAAACGTAGAACATGATGACTAGTTACAAAGCAAGGAGGAGTATAACTAGACATGGGCCAAGCAATAGAATATTGCTGTTTCCTGCTGAATTTTCTGTGGTCTCTCTGGTCACTCCCTTTGCTTACCACCAAGGCCAGAACTAGGGTGAGGGCAGTGAGGACCATGCCTTAGAAGCAAAGTTTAAGGGGACACCAAAAAACACAGTAATCAAGATATATAATTTTAATGCATTTTAAAAATAAAAGTTAAGGCAAAAAAAAATCCATGGTGAACAAAATAACAGACTTAAATAAAAGTGGGATCTACTCCGCAAAGAAGTATCCATTTTAACTGCTGTGATAATCATGTCTGCTTTCTCTTATGGCGTTACTACCTATGAATATATTTTAAGACAATATGGTTTAGTGCTTCTGCTCTTGAATCTTTTTTAAATTAAAAATTTATCACAATTAAAGACACATTGCCATTAATCTTCCTCACTTCGAATACACCCCATTGTTCTTGCCTCTTTCTGCAGCAGTTCTGCAAGTCTTTCATATCTTTAGTTGTGCTGTTGTGGATGCCTTGATGTCCTGAACTGATTCAAAATATTTACCTTGTTCTTGAATTTCATATAAGTGGAATTATACATGTACTAGTTTTTCATTTATATCTGGATTCCTTCAATCAAGATTGTGTTTATGAAATTCATCCATGGATTGTGGACAGTTGGAGGTCACTCGTCCCCGTTGCTGTATTCCATGGTGCACCTGCATTAAGTCATTATGCCCCTGGTGAGGAGACCTGGGTTCACTGTAATTAGCAGAGCTTCTGTGAACATCCTATATACAAGTCCCAGAATAGTGCGCATCAGCTTCTTCAGGGCAGCACTTTTCAAAATGAGTTCTGGAGACAGATTCCCAAGATTTTTTGAGGGAGTTTGTAATATCAAAACTGTCTTCCTAATAATGATAAAATGTTATTTGCCCTTTTTCCTTCTCCTGTTCTTGAGAGTATACAGGGGAGGCCTATCCAGAGACAACATGATGTGCGGTGGTGTCTTGCTCTGGTAGCTAAAGAATGTGTCCTGAGTGTTGTTAACTTTTAAAATCTCTTAAGTTTTAATTTCTAGCCTAGGTATATCAGAGGTATGATAGATATAATCTGCATAAACAAAGGCTTTTAGCTTAATTTTTAAGAATATTATGGGGTTCTAAAATCAAGGTTTTGAGAATTGCTACTCTAGGGAATATTAGGAGGAGTGGGATTACTCATATGGTATATGCATTTCTTCCATTCTGTTAGATAATGCCAAACTGTTTTCCAAAATAGTAGTACCAAGTTTCACTCTGATCACATATTTTAGAGTTATTTCTCCACAGCCTCTCTACTATTTGTAGTTATCATTTTTCAGAAATAGTGGTTATATAAAGGTATTTCATTGTGGTTTTCTCTTTCACTCCCTTGGTTACTAGTTAGGAACATATCTTATGGAAATGTATGTATATATGTATAGAAATAAGCTATAAATATGTTTTTAGGAGCCTGCAATACATAAAGGAACAACTGTAGGAATTGTGGTATGTTGACATGCTAGAACTAAATACAATCTTTAAAAATATTAGTATAGAAGTGTATTTAATAATATGAACACAGTGAAAGAATGATATACCTAATTGTCTGTACAAAATGACATTTTGTAAAACCCAAAAGAAAGTCAGGGAGAAAAATAGCAATAGTGGTGTTTTGGGATAGAAACATTATATTTTCTTCATTGTACTTATTCATAATTTTGACTTTCAAATATGAATATGTATTTCTTTTATGGTTTTTGTATTGGTCAGCTTTGTATCTGCTAAGTGACAAATAGCTGAGATAATCAACTTGTAAAGAGAACAGGTTTCTTTGGCTCATAATTTTGAAGTTTGCTTTTCTGTCTGTAGTGAGGCAGCACACCACAGCAGGGAGTGTGTAACAGGGTGAAACCAATCACCTCATTGCTGGAACATGAACACAAGGGAGAGGAAGGCACTTGGGTCTCACATTCCCTCTGCAGTCCTTTCCCCAAAGACCTACAGCCCTCTCCCTGGGCCCTACCTCTTAAAGCTTCCACCACCTCCCAATCACGCCCCCTGGGAGCCCAGCCTTTAACATAGGGCCTTTGAGGAGCACTCCAGACCAAACTATAGCAGTTCCCTTTTCCATTCCCCATTTCTTCCCCAGAGACTGGGTAAGGTATCTTACAAACTTTTCTTTGGATCCTTAAAACAATCCAGAGGACAAGTATTTCAGAAGCCAGATTTTGTGAAAATCATTTGAGGATAGTAAGGCTAGAAATAGGTCTTAGTTGCATGTCGTCTAACATCATGCTCTACTTTTTAAAAAGTTAATGAGTAGATTTCCACTTGTTTCCTTTATACTGGCTTTGACATGTTAAAAGTGTGTGTTCATTAAAAATGCTGTATCACATTCCGAAGACATGTTAACTCTTAGAAACTGCATCAAACGTAGCTATCATTTTAGTCTCCATCTACCAATTGATCAGAATCTTATTATTTACTTAGTCTTTGTAACGCTAACTCAGGCAGCAAAACATCAGCAAAGTATCAGACCATGAGTAATGCCAGCCGTCACTGACACAGGACATTATGTGCTTTGCAAAGCATGTTCACATGTGCCATGTCATGTGAATTTCTCAATATCCTATATGACAGTTGTGGAATTTTTGAGAGGATAAATTATTTGATTCCTATTTAGTAGTATTTCTGAGTTTTCTTCATGAAAGCATGCATTCTACTTATTAATTTGAAAAGAATTTCTAGGAAGTCAGTAATTTGTAGTAGGAATAACAAAATTTCTGGGCAGTATACATTAGTTGTAAAGATAAAAATTATTCCATTTTCTAAAACTATATCACTATTTTCTGCTATACATTTCAGTGTGGTTAAACACTGTCAAGTTAGGAAGTCTCAAGGGCACTAGCCTTGACAATCTCAAAGTTTCAAGGCCACTAGCCATCTCAGAGACAGCCTAGTCAGCGGTGTTGTGTTGGAAAGGCTTGTCCATTCCTCTGTAGAGCTGCCCCCTACACAGTCTTCTGCCTGTTTTCAGTCAGTGCTTCAGACCTGACTGCTCCCCGCCCCGCCCCCGTGCCTGGTGGGAGAGCAGGATGCTGTCTGTCCCCCCTACCTCTTTATATTCTTCTGCCCCCTTATATCATTAGTGTGATCAAAAAATATGGTGAGTGTCCAAAGCTTAGTAAAAGACACTTAGCCATTAATCTTCAAAATATTTCCTCTTTCTTCAAACAGACATCCCATGCATCATTTTCACAACTTTCTGAAGCAGTTCTGGAAGTTCTCATTCATGAGTTTCTTTAGTTGGACCGTTGTGGCTGCTTCCGTGTCCTGAATCAATTCCAAACATTTACTTTCTTTTTTTTTTGGTACTGGGGCTCGAACTTGGGTCTTTTCGCTTGTGAGGCAGGCAGCAGCACCACTGAGCTAAATCCCTAACCCCAAACATTTACTTTCAAGACCACTTTGACTTTAGAGAGGAACCAGTCACTTGGTGCCACATCCAGTGAATAAGGTGGATGAGGGTTCTTTGTAATATTTTTACAAGCCTGTCTTTCCATTGGATGGCGCTCGGCAGCAGCCTTCACTGTATATATATATTTTTAATTCACTCCTTGTAAAGACTCAGTAAGACTTCTAAAACTATAAAGTTTTTTAATTTAAATATTCACCGTATATTTTGATCCTACTTCATGTTTGGTGTGGGTCTGTATGTATCTATATATTGATTTCACAATTGAGGATTAGTCCTTGGTCCATTATTACTTTAATGCTGAGACTCACTGGCAGTTTAATGGTGTTTTAAAGTAATTATTCTTTTTTTTTAAGAAATTATTCTTGATCATTAACATGAGTTATTGTGCAATCACTCATTTTAAATTTCATAGTTAAGATGCTTTTTTGAGTTAGTAAAAAAAAAGAACTAATTTGACAATTTCACAATGAATACATTTTCATTTTTCAGTTTGTCTAAACTTTAATTAGAAACTAATTAGTCAAATGATGATGTTAATCAGTATGTGCACCCAATCCAGGAGGTAGAATAAGAGATTCTTTTGCTATAAATTTCAAATTCCTTTATCTCCTTTTAGTTATACATTGTGCACAAGAAAAAATACAACCAGATTAGGATTATACATCTCAAATGTAAAGCAAATTAATTCAGCTTGACAGTTATCTTTGTGAGAAAAAGAAAATGTTAGGGACACTGTTCAATTTACATGTCGAGAGGCATTCTGGGTTACTTGCTACTTATAAGGCACTCAGTTAGTGTTGGTTGGGATCCCAGACCAGGAAATAGGGAGCATAATTACGGAGTAACTGAGGAAAATAATGAAGAAATATTTTAAGAAGTGTGGGCCAGGTTTTAAGGAAACCAAGAGTGGTTAAAGAAGCTTAAGATCAAGCCAGGCATGGTGGAGCACACCTGTAATCCCTAAGGCAGAAGCAATGCAAATTCAGGGCCAGCCTGAGTTTACATAGTGAGACCCTGTCTTAAAATAAAACAAAGGGCCAGGGATTTAACTCAGTGGTGCCACCGCATGTCTCGCAAGCACAAGGTCTCAAGTTCGATCTCTGGTACCTAAATAAATAAATAAATAAATAAAAATAAAACAGACAAAAAGAAGCTTAAGTTCCAGGGTTCTTCACTCACTATGGCCTCTTCCAAGGCCCTGTGACTAAATTTATAATCCAGAATTTTGCATTATTTTCCTTAAAGCTCTCAAAGTTACATATACTTCAGCCCTACAAAATCTTGCTGTACCCTCAAGCAAAGACTAGTGAAACACATACCAGCTGGCACGTGTTGAGACCCTTTCTCACTCGAGGCCTCTTGAAGGAACAAGAGGAGGAAGCAGTGACTGGAACCTAGAGAGTCAGCCATTTGGAAGCCCTGGTTACACCAGCCCACTCAACTCAGAGCCCACTTAGAGTGGGGAGAAGGGGAAATACTACCTTGGCTTCACTTCAGCCCTTCTCTGGTTAGTGGCCCCTACTGGCCTAGTCTACCCAAAACCAAAGGCATAAATATTATGGTGTAGGGCCAGGCACACAGATTATGGGTAAGAGGGGTGAGCCAGCAGAGTACCCAGCACACAATGTTTCCTCAGTCACAAAAGGGCTCACCTGCTGTTTGCTTCATCACAGCTACTATTGTTCTACTTATTTTTCTGATGATATATTATAATTTCAAATGGGAAAAATTTCTGAGCTTTTTGTTTTGGGAGGGGTTGAACCCAGGGAGCACAGAACTGTATACCCCCAGCCCTTTTTAATTTTTTTTTTTTGGTACCAGGATCGAACTCAGGTCCTTGAGCTTGCACAGCAGGCAGCGAAACCACTGAGCTAAATCCTCGGCCCCTTTTTTAATTTTTAAAAATTTTGATACAGTGTCTTACTAAATTGCCCAGGCTGGCCTCCAAATTTCAGTCCTCTTGCCTCAGTCTCCCAAGTTGCTAGGATTATAGGCAGGTGCCATCACACCCAGCTCGGAGCTAACTAAAGCCTGATGTTTGTCTTAGGAAAATTATTTAGACTCTTTGAGCCATGATTTGCCTCTTTTAGGTAAGGAGAAATTTTTGGCACAAAGTAGATGCTCAATAATTATTAGTGAAGGAATAAAAGATTCTACAATTTTATCTTCCTTTCTTTGGTCAAGTATAAGTAGCTTTAAACAATTAGGTTTCACTCTATTTTGTCAAAAAATTAATAATTCTTTTCCAAAACTAGGAGTCTGATTACTATTATCATCATCATCATCATCATCATCATCATTATCAGACTGGCCCTGACCTCACTATGCAGACAAGGCTGGCCTTGAACTCACAGCCTCCCAAGTGCTAAGATTTTAGGCATGTGCTTCCATACCTGGTGAATCTGCTTTTTAAAAGAAACTCTTTGGAATAATGAAAATTGAACTGTCATACATAATGGCTTTCAATAATGATATTCAATAATTCCTTTTTTTAGGATACCAATAAACCTGAAAGTTAAAAAAAATAGTCTGTTACTATTCTTTCACCCAATAATATATCTTTGATTTTATACCATGAGCTGCGATTGTTGTTTGGTTTAAAGTGGCAGCATTAGCTTTTGTAAATGGGGAGGGGGGATAAAAAGAGAGAAGGAGAACAGGAGAAAAAGAATCAAGCTATACAAACTCCCTTTGATGAGTGTGATTATGTATATTTAAGTTGTACCAAAAAAATAAAAAATTGGCTGCATTAGAAAAAAGGAGCATATTGAGGTGTAAGCGAAGCTTTGTGTCTGACATACATTGAAAGGAGAGACAGACATTTAAAAAAAAGGAAAAATAGCAGAGATGGGGTGGGCATTGGAAGGGGTGACAGGTGGTAGAAATAGCATAGGGAGGAGCAAGCATTTCTCCCTGGAAAACTGACAGGAGGGATGATGGCAGGAGAGGCTCTGAAGATCTAACATGTTGTACTATATGAAATTAGACCATAGATCAAAAATGACTGACTGTAGCCATTTCATATGCTTTTTCATAAGAAACCTGTTTACTCTTGAACAGTGTTAGAGTCTGGTCATTTAGTACAAGCCTGTCTTCACTCGTAGTAGCCTTGGAAGAAACCGCTAGTATAGCTCAAATGGAATAACAGAAGTTCATCATTCCCTTTCTAGAATTGTTAAGAAGTAGCTAAATCTTTTTTAGTATATTCTGAGAGAAGGAACTGGATAACGTGGTAGAAAATATTTAAAAAGTTAAAATAAAAGTTTCAGTGGTTAATAAGTCAAGGTTTATTTATGTGAACATTTATGTGTGGCATATATAGTAGCACAAGCAATATCAAAAAGGAAAACACAAAATCGGTAGGGAAGATAGTTATTCTGTTTTATTTGTTGCTGAGGATTGACCTCAGGACCTCACTGCGCCTCTAGTCCTAGTAAGTTCATTTTGAATGCCTCTTCCAAATCCAGGTCTGTAATACCAGGGTTCCACATCTGGATCCTACCTTAAATTTAACTTCATGTCTCTGCCACTGCAGATACTGAGATGATATTCAGCTGTATACTTATCATGGGAAAAGGCAATTTCTAAAAGTCTTTATAACTTCTTGGAAGTTATAAAAAGAACAATCTCTCATTAGTCATTTCTGCTTTTTTGCTTATTTATTTTTCCCAGCATAATTCTACATCAGATTTCTATCCAACTTTGAACTACTTCTTTCTCCCCCTTCCCTACTCCCCATCTTTCATTCTTTAGTTAGCTGTCATGTGGTTCTTGTTTTATTGAAAAGATTTTCTAATCCCTATTTTTATTTTTAAACATGGAAGGGGAAATAGCTTAAATTCTTATATTTTTGAAGCCATACTTCTTCTTCTTCTTTTTTTTTTCCGGTACCAGGGATCGAACTCAGGACCTTGTATTTGCAAGGCAGGCAGCGGAACCATTGAGCTAAATCCCTGGCCCAGTAAAGCTATTTTTTTTTTGGTACCTGGGATCGAACTCGGGACCTTGCGCATGCGAGGCAGGCTCCGGAACCACTGAGCTAAATCCCCGGCCCAGTAAAGCTATTTTTAAAAAAGAATTTATTCAGAAAGTCTGGGAGATACAGCTCAGTGATAGAGCACTAATCTAGATAGAGCACTAATCTGCAAAGCCCTGGGTTTGATTCCCAGCACAGCAGGAAAAACAACAATTAAAAAAACCCAAAAATCTCTTAAGAAAAAAGAAATACCTCACCAACATATACATATACATGTACATATACATATGTTGTGAGACTAAAGTATTGTCAAAATAACATGGCTAATCACATTGTTCATAATAATATCCACTTGACTCATTCCCCACTATGGTTGAGATCTATAGTATCTTTCAGAAAACAACAAAGTGAGCTCTTAGGGAATCACAGGTGTGTAAAAAAAAGTTCCTTTTGTAGTTTGATGACCACGTTCTAGGACGCACAGGCAAGGACATGTAAAAAGATCTGGATCTGCTCACTGGAGTCAGAGCTGGGCTGGGAGCCAGCAGTAAACCTTCAGAAATAGAAGTTCATGTGCCCACAGCTGAATTCCTCACGTGGGCAGAAGGAAGCTGAACACTCTTGACTGCATTCGAGTCCTGGGTAGAAACAATTTTCATTCTGTTTTGTGTAGACCTGTGCTTCTAGTAATCTCTGAGAACATTGATAACTCCTTGAAAAGGAAGAGGACTGTTCCTTTTCTTTAGTAGCAGCAAATATTTGATGTCTGCCTTTAGCTAGAAGTCTTCATGCAAACTGTTGAGATTGATGACAGGGCAGTTTTCTTCCTATTGAGGGCTTACATTCTACCAGGGAATGAAAAAATAGGACACATATGAAAGACTTTTTTTCTTTAAGTAAAATTATTTCAGTGAAACACAAATTGCTATTAATCTCCCCCAAATACTCTTTTAAACAGTTTGTCATATTTTCAAATAATATGCTCTATGTATATTTTTCTTCAACCTCCAAATGCGTTTAGGTGAAGTACCTCTAAATTTAAAGCAATGATTCCAATTGGTAATCTTCAAAATCAAAACAAACAAAAATAAAACGTAATACTCTTTTGCCTGTATGTCTAGATAAAGGACATCCTCCAATACATTAACAGTTTATCCTGCGTGTCCTCGCCTTTAGCTCTCCCATAAATGAGATAACATAGATTTCTGAAATTATACAAGTGCAAGGTAATATTTACTAAATGACACCTGTATGCTACCATACTATAAAGGTTGCAATTCACAGACCAGCATTGCCGCCAGCTCTGCCTTAGCCTCTACATACTGCTGGAGTATGATCTCACCATGGGTGCTTGCAATGTCCCCTAACAAGTCACATTTAATGTTAGCCAGCGAGAACACTCTAAAACAGCCCTGGCACACAACTCAAAGACCATCTCTAAAATAGTTCTGCAGACTGCTCCCGTCCCAGTGGGTGGTGGGAGGAAGTCAAGTAAAGGCTCTGTGCAGGGAGGTATGCAGGCTGCTTTCGGTGAGGAGAGCGGAAGCTGTACATGGTAAGAAGATAATCACAGAGGTCTTGAGATTACAGTTGCTCTGAGAACATCCAGCCTAAGAGCCCTCAAGACCCTTCCCAAGTCCAGGAGAGTAGGGGGTGGAGGAGGTTGGGGTCTGGGAGATCATAGAACAGTCTGATGGGCCCTGATGTCCTCTTTGCAAAACACTCCCCTTCCTAACAGATCATCATCAAGGTCGAGAGAAGGTGTTGGGTTTGTGACTTCTCATCTAAGATTTAAGACTCCAGTCCCCAAAACTCCTACTAAAAAAATGCTTACCAGCACTCTCAGACCATTTTAGCTTCTTGTTCTCATCTGTCATACTTCCTCCATGAACAGTGGAAAAGAATCCCTGGCTAAAAAGAAACATGCATCCTGTTTAGGAAGGGGTGTTCTACAAAGATGTGACTTCGGACTTTACTGAGGAGCAGTGGTACATTGTCCTGCTCAGATGATCCTGTTCAGATATGTGCTCCTGGAGACCCACAGGAACCTGGCCTACTGGGCTTTTGGGAGAAGACTGCATTCCCCTGTAAAGGAGTCGAAACTGAAATATGAGGGCCACCCTCTCCATTAAGAACTATGAAGTATGTGTACCCAAACCAGACAGATGTGCCACACACTGTTGTCTATTTCCAGAGGGAAAGCTTAATTTATGAAGGTACAATTTACACATAACAAATTATAATATACACATTTTTAAATAGGTTTTTACCTGGTGCAATGAGGAAGGATTACAATGGCGAAAGGCACAGTGGGATCCACTGGCCTTAAAGTTCTGATGGGCCAGTGCAGACCGAGGCACTGGGTGGTGTCTTTACTCTGTTGCTCAGGAGCTTCAGTGGCTCTCAGCTGTTGTCAGATAATTTACAAACTTGTCATGCTGTCATTCATTGCATGACCTTTGTTTATCCAGATGGCTATCTTTTTTCCCCAAAGAGATGGGATCTTTTTATTTTAAATTAAAATTAAGTAAAATTTTAAAAGGAGATGAGGTCTCTCTAGGCTGGCCTTGTACTCTTGGGCTCAAGTAATCCTCCTGCCTCAGCCTCCTGAGTAGATGGAAGTACAGGCAAGTGCCACTGCATCTGGCTAGGTATCCATTTAGGTGTATAGTTTGATGAGATTTTTAAAAACAGGCACACATGTGTAACCATTGCCACAATCAAGATGTAGAAATTTCCATTACCTCTCAGAGTTCCTTTAGGTCTTTTTTCAGTCATAGTCTCACCTTCTTCCACACCCTGCCCTCAGGCACCACTGATCTACTTTCTAGCAGTATTTTGTGGGGTTCTTTTGGTACCAGGGATCAAACTCGGGTCCTTGCGCTAGCGCAGCAGGTGGCAAAACCACTGAGCTAAATCCCCGGCCCCTCTAGCAGTATTTTGTTAGATCTACATTGTCTCAAATGTCATAAAAATCCACATTACTGTATATAACCATTTGAGTCTGGCGTAGTCATCCCTGTCACTTCATGTTTCAAAATTTTGTTTCTTTTCCTTGCTGAGTAGTATTTTGTTATACAGGTGTACCATAATTTATGTATTCATCAGTAGAAGGACATTTGACTTGTTTTCAGTATTGGGCTATTATGAAGTTGCTATGAACATGTGTGTATAAACAGAACTGAAATTCCAGGAGATTCAATAGAACAGTCTAGAAGTATCTGGGGAGTAAAGTAGTCAAGTACTTGATAGCTAAGCTGAAGAACAAGTAACTAGTTTTGTAAAAACTATTGCCAAAAGTGAGATGGGAAAATAAATGCCTAATAGCAAGGAGAGGACTGCTGATTGGGCGTGGGAAACATTGCAACATCATTGGCAGGACAGAATGATAGTTGTTTAAGTTTGACAAAGACTGGAACTGAGCCAATACACTCAAACCTATTTTCCCTGGCTACTTCTTCAGGTCATGTTTCATGGCTTGTAGAGACAATGGAGGCAGAATCCTGTGTTCAGAGTCAGAAAGATTCTACTGGCTCAGGAACTTGGTCAGGGACAAGTCACTTTGGCAGAGTGGCATACAGAGGTTATCTACCTTAAGGTCTGCTGGGAGGATGTAATGTAAATCTGCATAAGTCTCTTAGTGTCGTAAAGAGGGCACAGTAAGCACATATTATTTTTAAAAATCGTGTACAAGCCAGATGTGGTGGACACATGCAGGTAATCTCAGCACTCAAGAGGATGAGGCAGGAGGATCCTGAGTTCCAGGCCAGTCTGGGTTGCATATAGAAGTCAAGGCCAGCCTGGACTAGACAGTCACCAAAGAACCAAAAAACAAATCCTGTAATACCTTTGACTCATGAAAGAATCCAACCAAATGTTTCCTTAGGAAGTCAGAATATTTTAATGTATTCTTAAGCACACCAAATCTTTCCTGTTGGTTATAGAACCACTGAAGGAAGAATTGGCTCGACCAAAATCTGGTTAGCTTTTAGAAGGCTCTAGCCTCAGCCGCAAAAGTTTCAGGTGGCTGCACAGACATTAGCCTGTCTGCTGAGAAGCGTTTCAAGTTCCAGAGCTCCCACCAACAGCTTCTCAAGCTGGAAGCATCACCTGCAGTTTGTGAGCAAATCTGATTACAGAGGGCTTCCTCGGGCACTGACTCTGGTTGTGAGGCCTGGCTTCTACTTCTACTCTGGGCCCACTGGGGCTCTGGGGTGCTGGTGTGGGGCTCCCCAGTGAGGGCTTCGAAGGAGCACGAACTCAAATTGGAAGATTTGGGTTTGAATCCTGACTTTACAGCCCTTACCAACATACTTTGCTTCCGTCTCTGAGCTTGCTTTCCAGTCTCTACTGGACTCTAGCTAGCACCTGGTTTGGAGTGTAAGCGCTGTTTTAAATGACTAGGCCACACCCAACAGTCTGGGGTCCACCCGGGTTTTTATCAGGCTTAAACCAAGACCCCGCCCGCTCCTCCAGGCCGCGCCCCTTAGCGTCTTTGTTTTCAATATCCGATCTCAGAGCTGGCTTCAGGGGCCAGCACCTGGTGCGGACCGTTTTGCTCTAGGCGCTCTAGGAAGCGCAGTTTTTTTCCCCTTCCGGGACCTGCGTGCACAACGGAACTGTAGGTCCCGGGGCCGGGCTAGTGCCCCCCCTGGAACCCCGCGAGGGCAACGAGGACACACCTCCTCGCTTCGGACCTCACCAAGGCCAGATAGTGCAGCTTGGGCGGCCGTCCCCCACCTCCCCCGGTCAAAGCTTCTCGGGGAGCCGGAAGGGGCAGGGCGGCCTGGAGTTTGAATGCCCACGCGTCTCTCCCATTGGAGGAGGGCTCCCGCCGCGTGGCTCGGCCGGCCAGGTGCTGATTCCTCCACGTTTTCTTAACTATAATTTTACAAACATGTGGAAACCAGAGTTCTCCAGAAGGCTTCTCCTGGGTTTTTTTGGGTTTTTTTCCTCTTCCCCATCTGTTCTATAAAAGGGCGATTGTTTCAGGGAAATAATTCTGTCCCCTGTAGTCACGTATGATTGTTTTGAAATTGCATCTTTATTGAGGTCAAAAGCAGATACTAGCAAGAACTAGGAATTGTTTTATATGTGTAGCTATTTGGATCTTTTAAAAACCTAAGTATAATTATAGGTAATACTATGCTATGTAGTGTCAAAATCTTAAAGCCAGAGTTTTTGTTGGAAAGAATATAACAAAGACACAACTTTCTCATTTTCAATCAGAAACACTGATCTATTACCATCCTGGCTTGCAGTAGTACTGGAATATGCTACTAAAGGAGAAATACCCGGATTCTCATATGTTCTCTCTCCATCCCTTTTATTTTCCAGTCCAGAGCACAACCACCAGAAGACAACAGAAGGAAACCAGTTTTGGGGAAACTTGGCACTCTGTTTACAGCTGGAAGGAGAAGGAACATCAGAAATGGGATAGAGAGTCCCAGTCCCACCAGCTCAAACGCCAAATCTCTCTCCCCCCAAAATGGAAACTCTTCTAAACTCCCTGAAAGAGAGAGTGAGAAGAGCAAAATTCCGTGCAGCCAACTAAAGCAACCAGACCTGAGCGAGGCGGGTTCCCCCCGGGAGCAGCCCCCGGAGGCTGAGGCCAAGGATGTTGAGGGACGTATCCAGGCAACCCCCGCCGACGCCGAGCTGGAGCTGTCACCTGCGTCGAGCAGCAGTGCAGCAGTAGTGCAGCAGTGCCATGATTCACCCCAATTAGAACCTCTTCAGGCAAAGGGAGAGACCTTCCCAGATGCCACCACCGCTGCCAAGCAGCTGCATTCCTCACCTGGGAATTCCTCCAGGCGAGAGAACGCAGAGACACCTGCCCGCATTCCGGGGGAGGACGCCGTGCCCGGCGCTGGCCGTGAACAGGAGACCGCGCGAGGTGCGCCGGGGTCGCCCACCGGGGCAGGACTAGGCGAGGCCCCCGACGGAGCCCCCCAAGTGGGTCCTGAAGGAAGTACTTTGCTTCCCCTGGACGCAGGCAGCCAGCCCCCGGAAGACGCTTCCGCTCTGCCGAGCGACCCTCCAGCCCAGGGCGCAGAGAATAGGGCCGTCTCCGAGGAGCCTAGCGGCACAGCCCGGCCCGCGGAGCGCGCCCACCCCGCCAAAGTGTTAACTTTGGATATCTACTTGAGCAAGACCGAGGCGGGGCAGGTGGACGAGCCGGTCGTAATTATACCCGGGGCAGAAGATTGCGGTGATTCCGACATGGAGAAGAGGTCAAGCGGCCGCAGGTCCGGTCGACGAAGGAAGTCGCACAAATCCACGGACTCCCTCGGCGCCGACGCCGCGCTGCCCGAGAGCCCAGCCCCGGACGACGCGGTGTTCGACGATGAGGTGGCGCCAAACGTCTCAGTTTCCGCTGAAATGAAAGTGAAATTTCCGCGGGCGGCCCTCGACGGGGGCGTTGCCTCCACGGCTAGCCCAGAATCCAAGCCCGGCCCCAAAGGGCAGCTCCGCGGGGAGTCGGACCGCAGCAAACAGGCTCCCTCGGCCTCGGCCTCGGGCTCGTCCCCCACCAAGAGGAAGGGCAGGAGCCGCGCCCCGGAGCCCTTGCCCAGCTCTCCAGCCAGCGCTCCCCGGGCTACCGCCAAGGAGTTGCCACCCAAGAGAGCGCCCGCGCCCGACCCCGGCCCGAACACTAAGGGCGCCTTGACCATCTACGGGGAGGAAGTGGCCCGGGTGATCCCTCGTGAGCTTACGGTCAAGAGCAGCTCTCTGCTGCCGGAGATCAAACCCGAGCACAAGAGGGGCCCTGTCCCCAACCACTTCGATGGCCGGGGGGAGGGAGGCCGAAGCAAAGAGCAGGGCAGGTCGGCTGGAGCTTCTGAGGCTGACGGCTTGAAGCCCAGGAACCATTTCGGTGTGGGCAGGTCGACGGTGACCACAAAAGTGACCCTGTAAGTAGCTGTGGAATTGGTCCAACCAGAGTTGCATGTCCACGGGACGTGTAGAGGGTGCCGTTAGGAAAGGTGCGGGGTCTTCGCGTTTGTGGAATTGTCTGTGCGCTGAATTTTCTGTGTTGATCTTGAGAGTGAAGGACCAGATTACCCAGTTAAAGTTTAAGAAGATGACACATTTGGCAGCCTCGTGGGTTCTTGTTTTCATGTAAGATCTTAGGTAAATGAATGTAAAAGTAGGAAAACCCTTAAGGCTCTATGTTTACATAAATAACAGACAAGACTTAATGGTTTGGCGTTAGCTAATTATAGAGTTTAATCAAAGAAAAATGTTCACAGGTGGTCTAAGGTAAGACATTCTTAAAACACACTAGAAGAAAACACTGATACATCCGGTATGACCCAGGAGTTGTGATGGGGGTGAGTTTAACAGAATTCATAGAACCTTTTATGGAACTCAGTGCATGATTGTCCTAATTTTCTTTTTAAAGCCCCCAATACAAATATTTCATCGCTTCCTTCACTCTATAATGTTAGGGAACCTGCTGTTTTTGCTCCCAGGCTGAAAATCAGTTTTCAATTATTGGAAAAAAGATATGTGTTCTTACTGGGAAATTATTGGCTAAGTGAAAAGGCACAAAACACTGTATGTGCTGTTAATTTTATTGATTTTACAAATGTTTATTGAGTACCTTCTATGCATCGTATTGTTCTAGGTAGCATAGGGGAAGAGCCCTGCAGATGTTGCTCTTGAAATGTTCATGGCATTTGGTGATACTCAGCAGACAAATCAGAAGTTCTGGGGAGGAAAAAAATCATTGTTGGCTTTTGAAGGAGCTGGGCCTTTGGGCCTTGATAAATGTGATTTCTGTAGGGGGATAGGATAGGGCTATAAAACGGAAGACTTCCTTCTCTGCTTCTGCTCTCCTTGCCTCACCCCTCTCCACTTAGCACAGGTGAAAAATGAGTAAGTGCTCAAGTTATTCCTGCATTCGCACATTTATTAAAAGAGCCGGTATTTGTGCAACATTATCCTTCTTTTTTTTGGGTACTGGGAATCAAACTTGGGACCTTGCGCTTGTGAGCAGGTGCCTGAACCACTGAGCCAAATCCCTGGCCCCACATTATCCTTCTCAAGCTGAATGGGTTTCATTCTATTTGGTTTCTTGGAGAAGTAAGCTGTGGAGTAGGAAGTCTGGTAAACACTTGAGGAAAATGTGCTTAATGAATAATGTGAGCAGTCTTACCAGCTGCCAACCTACAGCAGCTGACTTGGATACAGTCAGCTATTTATTCTGTAACCATGGCGCTGGAGAAGTGAGCTGAGGGAATGATGCCCATTATTTGCAGAAGACCACGGTGAGCATACACTGAAACCTTCCTAAGTGTGGGCTTAGAGGGAGTTGCTATGTACCTAATTGAGGACACTTCGGTTGTCTTCCAATGGGGTGACAGCAGTGGAAAAACCAGAACTGTTACTGCTAAAAATCAGGGTAAACAAAGGACAGAAAAGCCAATCTTACAATGAAATCCTTCATGGGCTGCTTCCTAAACTAAACCAAGTCTTTTTCTCGGTACTTATTATTTTTGAGCTAAAATTTTTCTTCACTATTTATTTTATATAATTTTGTTTTGCACAATGCCTTACACGTGAATTGGCAAACAATTGAAATGAAAATTAATTCTAGTCTTTTGATCTATTTCTGTTTGACCAATGGGGTTTTTTAGACCCTTTAATTTTTTTTTTTTTTAGTTTACTTTAATTTTTTCTATGGTTGTATTGCAAATAAAAATGTTAACAGATTATTTTTAAAAACAATTTGAGACTGAAGAGTTTGAAAAACTACTGGTATAGTGGACACTTGAGTTACAACCAGCCTGACATTTGAACAACTTGGGCTAAGGCCGGAATTTTAGTTTTAACTTATGACCAAAGTTTGAGTTATGACCGGAATGCCGGCCGCTTGTGCTTCCAGATAGCCTCAGATACAGATTTAACCCTTAAGGAATTCCGGAAGGAACATTACAATATCATTTCCTATGTGGGTTAATTGTGAAATCTTGGGCCAGTGTCTCTCTAAGGACACTGAGATCTGCCTGGAAAAAGTGTGGCCTACAGTTATACAGTAGAGAGACTTTGAAGGCAATTAACCAACTTGAGTTACAACCAGCCCTTAGGAATGAGGTGAGTTCGTAACTCAAGGGTCCACTGTATTCTTTATTCTCTGAAAAATGAATATGAAGCTACATATTTCGTTATGCTGTTAGAAAAATTGTTTCTTCATGTTCTCTGCTAAGTGCTGAATGTTGAAATTCTTAAAATGGTATATTTAAAATAGAATTTTCCTGTTATATACGTTTGGCTTTCTAGATTCCGGATTCTTTTCTGCCCTCTCGTATTAGTATAATGCAGGCATTATGACAGAAATTATAGGAGCCTTCCTTTTAATCAATCTCAACTAGGTTAATTGCAGTGACTCTTGGTAGGAGCACTTAATAGCACAGAAAGTTTGATTGTAAAAGGTGTTTTGATCTTGGTGCAGATCTTTAATCTGCAGATGTGTTTCCTATCCGCAAGGTAGCTGTTGGCTAACCTATAGCATTTTCCATTTGCGTGTAAGATTTACTTTGATGTTTGATGAACAGACTTGAGTACTGCTCCTTGAGCTGATTGGTGACAATTTTTAAAGGTGTATTCCCTGGTATGTGACCATCCTTCAGTAATTGATACAGCATTTGTAAGCTCTCTATTTCTAATTATCTCACTGGTTTTAGAATATAATCTTTAAGGAAGGGCTTATGAGTTAGTTTTGCTTTTAAATTTAAGGGGTTTTGCTTTTACAGTAAGGGAGACTAGGTATTTTAAGGATATAATGGGGACAGCTGCTGGGAAAATTTATGAGCATATATTAAACTCAGTATTTAAATAAAAATTTAAAAGATGAAAATCTGAATTTTCATTTGTGGAGAACTTAATGAAATCTAGCCCAGGCTTCTCATTTTACCCAGAAGGATAAAGGATCTTATCTGGAGTTATCCTGCTTGCTCCTTCCAGAAGCTCCAGGCCTAGCCTTCTAAAAAAGTGGAGTCCATGTGGGAGACTGTGAGAGTTTTATGCTTCTCCACCTTTGTGGTATCACTATCAAGTGGCTTTAAAGTCTGATTGCCTTATCTAATAGAACTTGTGATAACTCATTGACCTCTAAAGTGATAAAGCTGGAAAGAACCAGAGGACTTCAGTTAGGCAAGCCTCTCTTCACCCTGAATGGGGAAGCAGAAGAGTATAGTGGGCAGGAATATGGCATCTGAGACCACAGCACCTGCTTCAGACCTTGGCCCTGTCACTGTGTGACCTCAGAAATGTTACTTTCTCCAAGCCTCAACTTCCTCCCCTTAGAACAGAATGTACAAATTTGTACATTAGGTAAGCCAAATAAAGCATTTCTTCCAGCAATCTTTTTTCTTTTGGTACCATGAATTGAACTTGGGTCCTTGTGCTTGCGCAGCAGGCAGCGAAACCACTGAGCTAAATCCCTGGCCTCAAATAAAGCATTTAAGTGATGGCACTTGACTAAGTAATGGTTATTATTTATCTCTACCACTTTATAAACTACTAGACCCTTTTTTTAAAAAAAAGTTTTGGAACCCTTCTAGGAAAGCTTGTATAGAAGTGATAAAAACAGATAAGTAGGAGTGATTAATTGTTGAAAGGAGGTGGACAGTCTCATCCTGCAGTCCCTACTATTCCAAGCCACCACCAAATTCCCTCAACGGTAAGTTGAAGGGAAATAAAAACAACTAAACCATCTACTTTTTATAGAGAGAAGGTAGAGTCCGGAGAGGTAAAGTAGTTTGACCGCATTCACACAGATAATTAGTGTGAGAGCCAGGGCCCAGGGCCAGCCAGTGCCAAACAGGGCAGATTTTGTTCCTATGAAAGAAAGCACTGTGTATATTTAAAGGCATTATTTCTATTGGGGAGCAGTTGTACCCAAGAAATGTGACAGAGAGGGGAGCCTCTCTGTACCCAACAAGTGGTTATAAAACCAATAGTTGAATAATTTATCAGTAAATTGTGATACATACATATGGTGGACTTTTATTCAAACACTAAGAAAACTTTGCAAACAGAATTTTTTAGTAACCTAAAATATAAGGTTAAGTAAGCTTTTTTTTAAAGGCAAGATACCAAACCCTAGTAATAGGATAATCTCACTTGTATTAAAATATTTAACTATGCATATAAAAAGACTGGAAATAAGGGCCGAGGATTTAGCTCAGTGGTGCCGCTGCCTGCCTTGTAAGTGCAAGGTCCTGAGTTCAATCCCCCCCGCAAAAAAAAAAAAAGACTGGAAATGAGCTAAATTTTTTTTTTTGCCAGGGATCGAACTCAGGACCCTGTGCTTGTGAGGCAGGTGCAGTGCCACTGAGCTAAATCCCCAGCCCCATTGGCTAAAATATTAATGGGAATATTCTCTAAGAAGTAGGATTATGAGTGATTTTAAAAAATATTTTCCTGCCTGGCATGGTGGTGCATACCTATAGTCCCACCTATTCCACGAGCTGAGGCAGGAGGATCTCAAGTTTGAGGCCAGCCTGGGCAATTTAAATTTAGCAAGACTCTGTCTCATTGTTTAAAAAAAGAAAAAGAAAAATGAATACTTCTTAAAGTAAATGCACATATAATCAGGAAAATCTTATGTGGAAAGGAGAGAAAAAAATATCTAAAGGGGTCAATAATACATTAAATTTTTGTAATCTAGCCTTTTAAGATAACTTTTTTAGAGCTGGGCATACACCTGTAATCCTAGCACTGAGGGAGGCTGAGGCAGGAGGATCACCATGAGTTTGAAGCCAGCCTGGGCGTATGAGACCCTGTTTCAAAAACTATAAATAAATAAATAAACAAACTTTTAAAAGTTACAGTAAAGTAAAACCATGTAATTGATGTTTGGGGAAATCATTTACCTATTTAAAATGTGAGAATGAATTAAATATTTAAATTTATTCTAATATTCTTCAGATCCTGTAATATCTTCCACCTGTAGGGCCAAGCACTGTACATATATATTAGTGCTCCATAAATTTGTTTGTCCCTTTGCCTCCGTTTCTTAGCTATATAAACTTAATCATTCCTCATATGCAAACAAAAAATCTATTAAAATATTTGACAATGTATTTAGGTGTCTTAAAATGTTTCATATACAAGGAAAATGTTGGCTTTTCATAGTGTTATACATTTGTGTGTTCACTTTTTAAAACTGGGTCAATAACTGTCCTGCTTTTTTCTTGCAGACCTGCCAAACCCAAGCATGTGGAACTAAATCTTAAAACCCCTAAGAATCCTAATAGTTTGGGAAACGAGCATAATCCATTTAGCCAGCCAGTTCATAAGGGAAACACTGCCACCAAAATCTCCCTATTTGAAAATAAACGGGTAAATAATAGCCCAAGACTCACTGACGTTCGAGCCACAAGGAACACTTCTGCCTCTAATAAGACATTTGTTGGGAGGGCAAAGTTGAATTTGGCCAAAAAAGCTAAGGAAATGGAGCAACCCGAAAAGAAAGTAGTGCCAAACAGTCACCAGAATGGTGGCCTGGTGAAAGAACAGTCTGCAGAAACCAAAGTTCCTCTCCCTGAAGAAGAGATTCTCCCAGCACCCAGACAAAGGGGAGGAGAGCCCACAAAGGGTCAAGCTTCTGGTCCTCAGCCCAACCAAGATGATACAGAAAATGTGCAAACAGATGCTGGCTGCCCCTCAGAACCAGTGGCTACTGCTCTGATTCCTATCCAGCACCAGAAACTCTTAGAAGATGACTCTGAGGCTGCTGACAGCAAAAGACTTGCACTCGAACATCTGATGGATACAGCACAAGATGTCCCCTCTGCTCTTGATAGCAAACATTTACCTCCAAAGCCACAAGATACATTTGCTGACTCACAGCCCCCAGCTGAGCCTTCTCTCCCACTACCTGCCCCAATTCCTGTGGATGTTTCCAAAGATGTATGTGCTCAAGGTCCCATAAGCAGTTTTCCATGCACTGATCTAAAAGCGTCAGAAAACCATAATGGATGTATTTTGCCTATGTCTCACCACAGCAAGAAAATGCCACTCTCCAAAGTTGGGGAAGGGGGAGAAGCAAACCCTCCTTTGTCTCCAGAGAGCAGCTCAGAAGCTGTGGGAAATGAGTATCCATCCAAGGTCCTTGTCCAAGTCAGGTCCTTTGTACTTCCTGTGGAGAACCCCCAGGATGTGAGCTCCCACATCATCTCAGAGAGCTCTGAAGTTAGAGAAGTGCAGTTGCCAAGTTGTCACAATAATGAACTTGAGGTGGTTTCTGTTGCAAGTTGTACTCCCCAGCAAGAGGAAGTAGTGGGCAATACAAGCACATCACCCAAGCACACTTGTTGCAAAGAAGAAGAAATAGCAAAGTCTGACTCATATCTCATACCAGCTGAATCTGAGAAAGCTTTGCCTACCCACGCTCAAAGTGAGGGCAGCCGATTACCTCCAGTGGCTGAGTCCAGCCCCAATAACTCTCCAAGCAGCAGAGTTTATTCAGAAACTCCTCAAAGACGAGATCAGAATGTTGTGAATAGCCAGGATACCCCTGCTAGTCTTTTGAATGTCTCTGCTGGTAGCGATGACAGTGTATTTGATTCTTCTTCTGATATGGAAAAATTTACTGAAATTATAAAAAAGATGGACAGTGCAGTTTGTGTGCCTCAGAAGAAGAAGAAGGTCAGAATGCCAAACTCTCCTGCCCCTCATTTTGCCATGCCTCCAATTCATGAGGACAATTTAGAAAAGGTGTTTGATCCCAACGTGTTCACTGTTGGTTTGGGAAAGAAGGAAAGCCAGCTAGAAATGTTACCCGCTTTACATCTGATGCAGAGCCTGGACCCCAAATCTAAACTGAGACCCAAACGTGCATCCGCTGAAAACAGTGTCATCTTTAAGTCCTTGCACGGCAACATTAATGGGAAAAGTGAATCTCCGGTGACTCCAGAGATAAATGACAAAGAGAACAGGGATATTGTCAATGGTGGAGTTAAAAGGTCAAGGCTTGAAAAAAGTGCACTTTTCTCAAGCATATTATCTTCTTTACCGCAAGACAAAATCTTTTCTCCTTCTGTGACATCAGTCAAAACTATGACCACATCTTTCAGCACTTCTCAGAACAGTTCCCCATCTCTGACTTCAGTGGGACAGCCCACAACTCAGGGTGCCCTGCCCAGTGGCTCCAACAAAGAACAGCCAAATCTTCTGCCCCATAACTCCTTAAAGGTCTTTAATTTCAACTCATCAAATACTTCTCATTCAAGTGTGAAAAGTCCAAGCCACATGGAAAAGTACCTTCAAAAAGAGGAAACCAAAGAAGATCTGAATTCACGAAGCAACCTGCACATGCCAGAAACTAAATTTTCCAAACTGAAGAACAGTGATGATATGGAAAAGACTAATCATATTGAAAGTGTTCTTAAGTCAAATTTGCCAAACCTTGGAAACAGTGACGCTGATTTCACAGATCTTTTTAAATCAAGCCGATATGATCCAGGCATTTCTTTTTCTGCAATGTCATTATCTGACACAATGGTAAGTACCAATATAGTATCATTTGGGATATTTATAAGGATGGGGGAGAGGAGGATGGGAGCACATGTTATTCTTTAGAAATGGTTGTGTACAGTAATTTTGTATTCACAAATTTGAAGACCTGTTTACAAGGGATCAAACAAAAATGTGCTAAGACTTCTCAAGACATTCGTGGTCATTAGAGATAATGAGCTACATATTTTAAAGTATATATGAGTTTATATGAAAAGTATAGATGAGAGTTTGGAGACAGATAAGACACTTTTCTTATGTACTTCGAATTTTGAAGATTGTGAAACTGCTTCCTCTATTTGGAAAGGTCCCTCCTGGCAGAAAAACGTTTTCTTTTTCTTCTCTCAGACTATGAGATTTCTCCCATTATTTTTAGCAATATGTTTATCCCATGCATCTAAGAAAGAATTTTCTGTTTAATAGGAATTAATTTTCATCAGTGAAATTTTTTTTTCCTGCAAAAGTTTGAGGCATAAAAACTTTTGATTTACATTGTAGCTTTCCTTTAATATTACAGTGAGGATCACAAAATACAGTATTTAGAGACAGTGATTTCTCTATCTTCTTTTCTCTATTTGCCAGAGGTTTCCCTGTTGTTTAATTTTTTGGTTGGTTTGTTTTCTGGAACTGGTGATTGAGTTCAGGGCTTTGTGCATGTTAAATGTACTTTGTACCACTGAGCAACACACCCAGCCAAGAAGCTGTTTTCCTTACTCAGTTTTTTATGTGAATTTGTGCCATTTTGCTCCCAAGCCTGATACTGAACTTAAGGGAAGACAATGAACGAGGAAGGCAGAGTATCAGGGTTACAGCTCAGCTTTCTTTGCCTAGAAGCACGAGTGGACTCCATCTGCCTTGCAACTGCAAGGACCTGAGTTCAATCCCTGTACCAAAAAAACCCCAAAAAACCACGAGTGGAGCTTGAATTCCGGTGGCCTACCTTTCGAGCCAGCTACCTGGCAAGCATAGGGTTATGACCAGCAGAGAATCCGTTGTTCCCGTCCTCATCTGGATAGAGCCCCACAGCATGTCTCAGTGTGTTGTGTTGGTTTTTACTGCAATCCTGTCATAGAATGGGATTCTGGAAGCTCTTGAAACATGTATAGTGGAGGGCTGGGGATTTAGCTCAGTGGTTCCGGCACCTGCCTCGAAAGCACAGAGTCCTGAGTTCAATCCCTGATAACCGCCCCCCCAAAAAATGTATAGTGGTTTCTAGCTGCTGTGCAGATTCCCTTTTTCATGTGATTATGTAAACCAATGCCTTTCTCCTCTTTTGGTCTCAGGACCCATTTACATTTAAAAATTATTGAGAACCTCAAAGAGCTTTTGTTTGTACAGGTTCTGCCCATCAGAATTTGCTGTGAGAACTGAACACTGATAGCATTTAAAATAGCAGAAAACATTGGCCGTCAGAACTGTGGCATCATCTCATTTCATGGAGCCCTTCTGTGTACTTGTGAGACACTGAGCTGCAAAGGGCAGATAAGCTCTCCTTGTTATGAAAATAGCTTTGACCTCTGGACACTCTGAAAGGATACTGGGGACCTCCAAGAGCATCTGGATCATACATTGAAAGCTGAACCAACCTATAGCACTTTGAAACCATCCGTTTTTTTGTGTTTTTTTGTGTACCAGGGATCGAACTCAGGTCCTTGCTCTTGTGCAGCAGGTGGCGAAAACACTGAGCTAAATCCCCGTCCCCCGATTTTTAACTTTCTCTCAAACACAGAGTTTCTGCTGGTCCACTTCCCCTTCATTGTGGCTTTGTACTTTTTAATTAATCTGACAAGTCTGACAACAGAATATACAGTTTCCCTATGAAAATCAAGTCAGCTGGAGTAAAAAGGAGAAACAATGCCTCATTTTTTTTTTCCAGACCTTTTTATGATTTTTTTTAATTGATCTTTCTTTAGGTCCTTACCTTTATTGACTGTATGATGGTTCTGTCTTTAATATTTTACCTGAATTTCTTAAAAATTTTAGTCTTTTCCTTCAGTGTATGTACTCATATATACATTTAGATACAGATGTAGGTATATATATATATATATA
>NW_004624780.1:15690345-15751467 GCF_000247695.1 Heterocephalus glaber | reverse complement strand
GTCCCATTTGACCCAGCTATTCCCCTACTGGGTATATTCCCAAAAGAATTAAAAGAATCATACCACAGTAATATACGTGCACCCATGTTCATAGCGGCACAGTTTGTAATAGTTAAAGCTTGGAAGCAGCCAAGTGCCCATCAACTGGAAACTGGATAAAGAAGATGTGGGTTTTTTTTAATAAAATGGAATACTGGGCCGGGGATTTAACTCAGTGGTTCTGCCTCCTGCCACTCAAGCGCAAGGACCCGGAGTTCAATCCCCGGTACCAAAAAAATAAAAAATACAAAAAATAAAATGGAGTACTACTCAGCCATAAAGAACGAGAAACTAGAGACATTTATAGATAAATGGATACATATTGAGGCCATCCTCTTAAGTGAAATAAATAGGACACACATGTAAATACAGAATAGTTTCTCTAGTGTGAGAAACTGAAAGTGTAATTAAGGATTTAAATGATTAAAAGGAGTAATTGATAATTTGAAATAGGAAGAAAAAGTTCAAAGGGGTAGGGGTGGGAAGGAGGGGAAGGGGAGAGATCAGAGTTACAGGCTGGAATCTGGAAAGAATCCATATGTAAGATTGTGCTTAAAACTGTTGGAAGAGATGTAGATAGAGACTAGGCTGGAGCTCATCAATGGGTTGGAAAGGAAGAGTCATTGAGACTAAAGGAGAGAAGAGTGTTTCCAGAAGAAGCACATACAACTATGTACAGTATGCAGTACTCAATAGTGATAAATGACTGTTACTGTTTTATGTACTTATCATAACATGCTGTGCTTTTCATCCTTTAGAGCATAATCCTACTTATATAAAAGAGTTTACTGTAAAACTGTGCTGCTATGCCAGTGGTAGCCTCATGTATCTCAGGTTTAACTGCATATTTGGATAATATCAAGAGGCCATCACAGGTGATTAACGTATACCTTTTCAGTTTGCACTTACAAGTTGGCACTCTGTGTGGTACTTTGCGATACACATGGATGAGATGGCCTAATAACATATTTCTCAGATTATATTTCTATCACGTGTCACATGACTATTGAAATTTAAATTTTAAAAATTTGCCCTATGTGGAGTCTACTAGCTAATTAGAATTTTTTTTCCAGACTACTATTTGTTCATTATTAGTTTTGAAAATCTTTCTAAAACAAATCACATCCTTTGATTAATGCTTGAGGTTTTTAAAAACTTATATGGTAAAATGTTTAAGTACTTTTCAGTTTTGCTTTGGTTGAGTTCTATTATATTTGAATATTATTATAGTTTATTCCCTTGCATTGCTCTTCTTTGAATAATTTTAATTTTTGTATATATGTGTGTTTAGTGAATAATAAAGTTATACATTTTTAATAAAAATTTAAAAAATCTAAAACAATATTTACAGATCCAGATAGGATGTGTATATGAGCACATAAAGTTGACTCAGCTCTTCGTAGATAAGTGATTAATACCTCCTAATTTCCTTTATGTATTTGAGGTTACACTTAAGATTATTTGAATTACAATCTCTTGGTTCTTAGTCTGTGAATTGACATAAAACCTAGGTCTGACTTTTGGGCCCTGAATTTTCTAGCATTAGTAGAAATAGTTTTTAAATGAGAATTGAAACAGCAAATTCAGCTAGAGAGGGAAAAATACTCTTAATAGTATGAACTTAAATACAGCATTAATATAATTTTGGCATAAAGCAGGTTGGCCATGTTTCAAAAAGAGAAATTGTGCGGTAAATACGATTTTATTTAGACGATCATAGATAGAGAAGAGGACTATTATGTAAAGTTGTAATTGTTATGTTTTTATCCATTTGATTACAGACACTTAGAGGAAGTGTGCAAAATAAACTCAATCCCAGACCTGGAAAGGTAAGATCATTTTCTATTTCTAGTCTAGATTTTGTCTTGGTCTGTTGGAGTATGACAGAGTGCTGCTACTTTCATTTTCTCACAGGTGGTGATATTCACTGAACCCGATGTTTCTGAGAAGAATATTGAAGTTTTCAGCAACTTTCAGGATTGCAGTTCCTGGAAGCTGTCTCCAGTGGTACTTATAAAAGTTGTTAGAGGATGGTAAGAATGATGCTTAGGTTCCTAACTTACAGTGTGTGTTTCCTTAATTACCTTTTTGCTCTTTTTTCTTTACTTGTAATTACTCCTTATCAGTGTAAAATGCAGAAAACACTGTTTGTGGAAAGGGATTTATACCTATTTGTTTTATTTTTTATTTGTGGTATTAGGGCCTTTGCATTGAGCTAGATCTCCAATCCATTTTTTATTTTTGAGAGATGGACTCACTAAGTTGGTGAGTTGTCCTGGCTGTGTTCAAACTTGTGATCCTCCTGCCTTAGCCTCCCAAGGTGCTGGGACTCCAAACCTGTGTTACTATCGCTGGCAAGAAATACGATTTTAATCATGTTTCTGTTTATAGGATTGATACATGTTCACAGTAGGAAAACCAGAAAAGTGCAGTAGACCAAGCTTCTTTTTCCCATGTATTTCCATGTAATACTACTTTGGATTAATCAGACAGTAGGGCCAATAACATACTTTTGGCTGATGAGTTTTAAATTGCACTGTACTCATGTTAATGTGACTTTAATAATAAGTAAGGAAAGACATTTTACTGATTTTTTTTAATGACAATTCAGTGAACAACTAACCTAAAGTATACTTTCCAATGTTTTTTGTTACTGGGGATCGAACTCGGGACCTTGCACTTTCGAGGCAGGTGCTGAAACCACTGAGCTAAATCCCTGGCCTACTTTCCAATGTTTTGACAAAAGATCATTTTAAGTAAAGAAACTGATGAAAATATGTATACTTTTGCAATTTCTAAAATTGGTTTACTAGTTTAATTGCCTTTTGGAAAGGTACAGAAAGTAAGAAAGGCAAGTTTAAAAAAACCTCTGATCTGACGTACTTATCTTTGGTACTTATTTACAAACTCTTTTGAAGAGGGTAGAGCTCTAGACGTTAATAGTTCTAAAAATTAGTTTTCTTTTCATCTCCATTTGATTAAATACACCTCTTTCTTTTTTTTTTTTTTTTGAGACAAGGTCTCACTTTGTAGTGCAGAATGGCCTTGAACTAACTATGTAGCCCAGGTTGGCCCCGAACTCACAGTGACCTTCCTGCCTCAGCCTCCTGAGAGCTGGCATTACAGGTGTATGTCACCATGCCTGGCTATATAACATCTTTCATACTAGGTTTTTAAATACTTTAATATATATTTTTAACATAATCTTTAGTAAAATAAAATATGCTTTCATTCTTAAATTTGGAGACTGAAAATTGTACTATAATTTTTGCATAACAATTTTGTTTTTGTTTTGTTTTGTTTTTTTGCTACTGGGGATCGAACTCCGGTCCTTGTGCTTGCGCAGCAGGCAGTGAAACCACTGAGCTAAATCCTGGCCCTACAATTTTGTCTTTAATAGAAGTGTTTTTTTTCTTTTGCAACTTTTGTTGGCTTTTTTCTTTTCTTGAAAGCATAAGCACTTACGAGCAACATTACCTATATTAACATGAGGATTTTCTTAGTGTTTGGCCTTTGTTGGGGAGAATATTTTCAAAATGCTTTCCATTAACATATATGTAGTCCTTTGTATCGATATATCCATTGATTCAACTCTAATAAGTTAAAATTTCTCTAAGTGAAATGTTTATGCATATAAGGAAAAACATCCCACTACATTAAACATCCATTTACATATTAACATTTGTAACTTTCTACTACTAGCAAGTCCATAGAACATTGGTAGCTCTATGGCATCTTAAGGCAATAACCCAAAAGTTCTCTAAGACTCTAATACAGTTCTTGAATTATCAGAGGCTTAATTATACCCAGTAAAGTTTGTTTTAGGGAGAATTTTTGCTATTTTAGTTACTAGAGAATTGGTTACTAAACTTAATAGGTTTATTAGTCAGAATATTTGAGTAATCAAAACTTCTCTCATTGAGATTGACTAATGGTTTTGCTGTGTTTTATTCTTAGTTGGATTTTATACGAGAAACCAAATTTTGAAGGGTACTCCATCCCCTTAGAAGAAGGCGAATTAGAACTCTCTGGCCTCTGGAGTATAGAAGATAATATGGAAAGAAATGAGGAAGTAGAATCTGACAAGCCTGTAGTGATTGGTTCAATGAGACATGTGGTCCAGGTAGGTGATAATAAATCTGGATTTCATTCATTATGATTCTTATTTTGAGAATGATTCTTCTTTTCTGTTTTATGAAAAAAGTGGGAAAATATTTGATGTTTTAGAGATGTATGTTCTATAACAAGTATTTATACACCTTAAATGAATTAGAAAAGACACATTCTAATTGGTTTGGTATTTTTTCAAGATAAATCCTCAAGGTAAGTCTTTCTCTCCTGGGCCCCTGTTCCCATCTTCCAAATGTACTTTACTCAATAACCTGATTGCAATGAGGTGTCTGTCTGTCTGTTTGTTTGTTTGTTTTTTAGTACTAGAAATTGAACCCAAGACATCATGCATGCTAGGCAAGTGCTCTGCCAGTGAGCTGTTACACTCCCCACCCTGTGATGAGTTCTTTATGGACAGATTTTTTTCCTTTAGTTTTTTTGGTTGCTGCATGATTTCTGATTACCTTGAGTAATTTACATATGTTCTATTTTGGGAAGATAATCCAGAAATAATTCAGGTGATAGTTGGACTCTGTGGTTCTATGTGGATTTAAAAAATATTATTTGAATATTTGAAGCCACCTTATGGATTAAGATCTCTTGGCTTCTTATTCACTGGTGAGAAAGGTGCTATTGACATCTTTTGTTGTTGCTCATGAAATTTGTAAAATTAGGTGTCTTCCTAGGGGAAAATTAAAATTCCAAGTTTGTGTATTAAAGATGGAGATTATAAAAAAAGAAAAAAAAAAGATTATGAAGTGCAAAAGAGAGAAATGGAAGGTTCTAAATTAGAATGAGTAAGAATAAATAACAATTTTTAGCAGAGGAAAACTGTGTCCTAGCTCAACATTTCTGAGTGATGTGATAATTGGTATTCTAAATAATTAATCTTTTAATAATTCTAAGTAGATAATACTGTATGCCATAAATGAGATATGAATAGAACCCTATTTCAAAATGTCCTCATTAGTGGAATGTTCTCCTTATATTTTTATTCATTGCTCAGATAATATTAAGAATACACAATGTTTAAAAAATACCTGAATCCCATCATCATGAAGTGTCTTCTCCTTTCACGTTTTTTTTTTTTTTTTTTTGGTACCGGGGATTGAACTTGGGTCCTTGCATTTGCGAGGCAGGCAACGGAACCACTGAGCTGAATCCCCGGCCCATCCTTTCACTTTGTGAGTTTTTTAGCCTTTGCTGGCCATACCCTGACAGTAGTTGAAGAGACTCCAGGGCAGCCATTCTGTAGCTTCTCTGTGTTCGGATAGTTACTTCAGAGCACACGAGTCACCACTCCTGTGATCCAGGAGCATCAAGGGCAGGAGAGAGAAAGATGTTCTAAAGTGCTAATAAATACATTTCTGATATGGATCTCTGCTTGAATATAAGACTGTATGACTGAAGCAGTGTGTCTGTCCCCAAATCATCATAATATGAAGTTATAAGTGCAAATAGGAAAGGGACAAAATAGCAGGTGCCCTGTGAAGTGTGCACATTGAAGGCTTATTTTAATCATTTGTAGGGCTGGGTGTCTCAGCGGCCTTTTGCCTGCCTAGCAAACACAAGGTCCTGAGTTTGATCCCTGGTACCAGAAAAAAACAAAAAATCAGTTGTAAGAACAAAGAATAATGAACTTTAAATACTTGGTGTAACTTTTGTTATTCATGTATTATGTATGTATTTTTTTTTTTCAGGATTACAGAGTTAGTCAGATTGACTTATTTACTGAGCCAGAAGGGTTAGGACTCCTAAATTCCTACTATGATGATGCTGAGGAAATGCAGGGATTTGGTGTCATGCAGAAGACGTGTTCCATTAAAGTGCATTGGGGAATGTAAGTATTTCATTTTAAAGAGAGTTTTAATGAAATATTTCTGTGAGGATAGTATAAGAGAAAGGACTTAACAGTATTCTGTTTCTGATTTGTTGTCCTGTTGTTTTTTACTAAAAGATATTTTTTTATGGCACATAAAATTCTGATTCTTTTGTACCCTTGTCGCTGTGATTCACCTCTCTTATAAATAATAGTGATTTATTGGAGGAGGGGCCAGTGCATTTTTAATGTAGGGTTTTTCCCTTACTACAAAGGAACCTGACTCATTGGGCTGAGTAACAGATTATGCCTTCATGGTAATTGAAACCATGTGCCCTCATTTCAGGTGGGACAGGAGCCAACACACATGGTACTTCCTTTAACGTTTTTACACAATACAGTTCCTAAGATATCAGTTTCACAAGTCACAGGAAACTACAACAACATTTGGAAGGAAATGAGACTATCTCAGATAAGAGAGAAATTAAGATGAAAAATGCAGCCAGCAGTAAGAATGATGGTGGTCTCTAGAATGGGGTGCACAGCCCAGGGTATGTGAAAGATGCCCACTGAGATGCAGGGAAAACCCCACCAGAGATGCTATGTATTTTATGTAAAATCTCCTTCTTGTATGATTTACTTTTATATATGTTTCCTAATATGCACAGTGTATTTGTCTGTGGTAGTGTATATCATTTATAAATAATACATATTCATCGAATGCTCAGAAGTCTTCAGTGCTGAGATAAGAAGTCTGTCATCAGTCCTGTGAAGTGATACAGTGTCTCTGCAGTGAATGGTGGTGCTTAGTCATATCTTTTGCAGTCTACTGATTAGAATCTTGGTTTTTATTTTCTTATGTTGGAAAAATGACTTGGTTGTATGGAATGTAGGAACTGGGTAGATTAGAAATCACACAATTTGGTTTTTGGTCCTAAGAAATCAGGAACTAAAATCTTTTTGGTAATTTAATGGGAAATGTGACTACTGAGACTTGGGCTTACAGTAGCAGCCATCCTTAAAGAGCTAAAAGGTTTACATCTTGAAAAGAAATTATGCTTGCTCTCTGATATTTCATAGGACATTCCAGGAAAAAACCAATAGAAATTATAGTGCTGAGCTGGGCATGTTGACATGTACCTGTAGTCCCAGTTACTCAGGAGGTTGAGGCAGGAGGATTGCTTGAGCCCAGGTATTTAAGGCCAGTCTAGGCAACATAGTGAGACCTTGCCTCAAAACACAACATAAAATAAAACAAAACAAGATAGGAAATTAGAGCAGTGAATTTTGACTTGGCCCAGGGAAGAACTTTTTAATGGTTAAAATAGTTGAAATGGAAGTGGGCTGCCTTATCAGGCAGTTTCTCATCACAAGTATTCAAGTAAATGATAGGACAATTTATCTAGGGTTTTGTAGGGGGAGTAAAATATGAGTTAGATACCTCCTTTATGACTATTCTTTTATTTATTTGCCTTAAAATTTTTGAAATACAACACACCTAGAGAAAGGTGCATAGAAGATAAATGTATAGTTAAAGCAAGTAATAAAGTGATTAGATACCACTCAAATAAAAAACTAGAATACTAATCCTAACCCTACCAGTGTCCTAGAAGCTATGTATGTGCTTCCCTATACATACAGTCCCCAATCTTAGTTCATTTTCTGTTGATATAACTGAATACCACCAGCTGATAATTTACAAAGAATAAAGGTTTGTTGGCTCACAGTTTGGGAGGCTGGAAGGCACAAGGTCAGGGCCACCATGTAGCAAAGGCCTTCTTGCTGCTGGGGACCCTCTTCAGGCCATCAAGGGGCAAGAGGGGCACATACCAGAGATAGAGCCAAACTAGCTTCTGTGATAGACCCACTATCCAGATGACTGTTGTTCTATGAGTGGATTATTCCATTCCTAAAGGTAGAACCCTCATGACCTTATTGCCTCATCAGGATCCCATCTGGTCCCCCCTCTTAATGCCTTGCAGTGGGCACTGAATTTCCACATGCATTTTGGTAAGGATATATACACCATAGCACACCCCCTCCTAAAGTGAGGTAATAGCAATGAAAGATGGTAGTGATGGTTTGTCAACATACAAAGAGGAAAGAAAAGAAACTACTAAAGGAACATTTACTAAGGCAGAACTTGGGGTGTAAAGAATAATTTTAACTTAAATATTTCCTTTTGATGCATATTTTCCAAGGACAGTATATACATTGATCACATCAATTAGTACCCTGTACTTGTAGATCTTGAAAAGCTATGAAATGCCTAAAGGTGATACATTTAGAAGGAGAAATCAGGAAAGATTTTTTCTCTCCATAGCCTCTCTAAAGACATCAAGGAACTGGGAACTCTGAAAAAATGTAAACCGAATACAGTGTCTAAGATGACTACATCTCTCTCAGTAAATCTAGCAATGAATTAACCATCTACTGTGTGCTTTCCTAGGCACTGGGAACAAAGCAGCAAACACATAACATGATGTCTACTCTTGTGGAAGTACCTGTCTAGTAGGAAGAGACACACAAGTGCATATGTAATGTATTAGGTGGAAAAGGCCACAAGAAACATACAGTACAGAGAAGGACAAGGGAGTGCTATTTTAGTTAGGGTCTCTGGGGACATTTAAGCAGAGACCTGGAGGGATGAGGGAGTTTGCAGTGGGGTAGCAGAGGGAAGCAGGGAGGAAGCGTGTCCCAGGCATAGAAAGCAGTGTTCGAAAAAGCCCTGTGGGCTGGGCTTGGACAACAGCTGGAGCAAAGTGAGCTTGGAGGACAGCATGGCAGAGAGGCCTCACATCATGAGAAGGCTTTTAAGCTTTGACAACAGGGGACTGGATTTACTCTTAAGTGGTGTGGGCAATCATTGAAGAAATTTGATCTAATTTGTGTTTTAGAAGGATCATTCACTGCTGTGTAGAAATAGACTGCAAAGAAGGAAGAGTAGAAGCAAGAAATGAGTTAAGAGAGTTGCAATCATACAAGCAACCAAGAGATGTTGGTGGCTGGGACAGTGTGATAATGGCGGTGGGAAATAGACTTGGATGTATTTTGAAGGTAGAACTGACAGGATTTGCTCACAGATTGTAGTCCTGACATAGTTTTGTTTTGTTTTGTTTTGTTTTGTTTTTGGTACTGGGGAGTGAACTCTGGTCCTTGTGCTTGTGAGGCAGGCAGCAGAACCACTGAGCTAAATCCCCAGCCCCTACTCATAGATTGTAGGTGGAGTGTGAGTGGCTGAGAAATATCCAGGGTTTGGACCTGCAGCATGTACAGAGATGAAGACTTGGAGGAGCTGGGTAGGAGGGAGAGTGGAAAGAGTTAGTTTTGGATACTGTAAGTCTGAGTTGCTGGTTGCACATAAAGAGTACAAGGGAAAAAAGATGGAATGTATGGGGTCCTCAGGACAGAGATGTTGAAATCGGGCAGTGTGAGATTCCAAAGTTGGGAGTAAGAGTAGTTCAGGGAAAAGAGCTGTGTGAGCCTAGGCACTTTTATATTTAGAGATTGGGAGGAAAAGTACATATCTAAGCAAAAGAAAATGCTTGCATGTTTTGTGCCTTGAAGTTTTTCACATTCAAGGAATCTACACATTTCTTTTGCCCCACAGCATTAGTGTAGAGAAATATCACTTTGCTTTGGAAAGAATGAGAAAGATGTATTCCATAGATTTTAATCTCAGTGTCTAGAAGGTGTCATGACTCAGCTTTTGCCCATGCTGGAACATATTGAACCACATTAGGCAGCATCTCTTACCTTTGTATGGAGGTCGGTTTGCCTCCTAGGTGGTAGTTACATGGCTGTCTTAGCTTACAGTTCATGAGGGGCTTGCACAGTGATCGACATCTTTTTTTTGGCTGTTCATTTTTGTTGTCATTAGGATCATGAGAGCTGCCTTAGATGTCAGTTCAAAGTTTGTGGTCACTAAACATGGTTGTTGAGCTTAGGACCATTAGTACTTTTACGGATCTCCAAAGGAAGTCTGGGTGGTTTGAGAATATTTAACTAATAATAAGTATGTGAGCTCATTTTGCTGTAGGTGTACCAGTGCCCTGAGCTGGAATAAGAGAAGTTTTTGCTATGGGAGCTCTTTTCTAGATTCCATTATTAGGAAGTGTGCTTCAGGGCCCATTCACCATACATTAGGCACATCTGCACATACACAACACAAGCATATTCTCTGTCAGATCTTATTTGAGGAAATGAGTGATTCCTAACTGAACTTAACTTTCAGATTCTGTTAAGTTTAATTTGCTTATAAACCTTTGTTTTAAGTAGATAGCTAATCTCAGCACCTATCTTCCAGAGGTGAAGGTACATAAATATATATACCAGAATGCAGATATTGTGAATGAACCGACAGGTTTTGTTTTGTTTTGTTGAGACAGGGTCTCACTTTGTAGTTCAGGATGGCTTTGAATTCACTGTGTAGTCCATGCTGGCCTCCAACTTAGGACGATCCTCCTGCCTCAGCCTCCTGAGTGCTGGGATTACAGGTGTGTGCCACCACACTTGACCAAGGGACAGTTTTCATACTGGCCAACATTGATCATTTTTATTGTGTAATGGTTGGTGTATACAGAAGAATACATGTATGTGAGTTACAGAGCCTGATTACAAAACAAACCCCCATGGGCCCACCACCTATCATTCTTACCATCTTTTTTTTTGGAGACAAGGTCTTGCTATGTAGCCCAGGCTGGCTTCAAACTCACAGTGATCCTCCTGCCTCAGCCTCCTTAGTGCTGGGATCACAGGTGTGTGCTACCACACCTGGCTTCATTCTTGCTACTTTTTGAAGCAATGCCTGGGAGTCCTATTTTATGGCTGTCTTTACGAGGAGTGATCAAAAATACAGTGAGTGCAGGGGCCAAGTGCCATCCAGTTGAAAGGCAGGCTCATAAAAACATTATGGTAGCCCAGGTATGGTAATTCCAGAAGGTAATTCCCAGGTGTGGTAATTCCAGGAGGTAATTCCAGAACTCGGGAGGCAGAGGCAGGAGGATGCCATGAGTTCAAGGCTTGCCTTTTTTGAGACCCTGACTCAAAAAAATTTTATGGTGTCATCATCCACCTTGTTTACAGGGTCTGGCACCATGCAACTCCTGGCTCTTCTCTAAAATAAAAATCACCATGAAAGGTAAACATTTTGAATCAGTTCAGGACATTGAGGCAGCCATGACAGATCCACTAAAGACTGTCACAAAAGAGGACTTCTAGGACTGCTTCAGGAAGTGGCAAGAACTATAGGATAACTGTGTTTGAAATGAGGGTGAGTGTTTTAAGGGAGATTAATGGCAGCATACCTTTTATGGTCGCAATTCTTTAAAAATTCAGACATTCATTGTACTTCTTAATCACACCTCTTACCTAAGAAAACTAGTACGGTGTGTATGTGATATGTAATCTGTGGTGCATAGCCATGTTTTCCAAATTGTCTCAGGAGTACCTTGTATAAATCTTTTTAAAAAATCAGAATCCAGTCAAGATTCGTATGGATGCATTTGGTTGTTCTGCCTGTGTCTCTTTAATCTCTGAAGGAGCCCCATCTCTTTGTTTCCTATGCCACTGACTTGTTAGGAACTTGAGGCTAGCTGTCTTGGAATATGGCCCACATTCTGGATTTGTCTGTTTCTTCATGATGTCATTTCGTTTGTTCCTCTGCCACCTGCATTTTCTGAAAGTGCTAGATCTAAAGGTATGGTTAGATCTGGGCTGAACGGTATGGGCAAGGGTAGTACCATGTATTTCTGTTGCATCCCACCAAGCACTAATCAGCTTCCCCTTCATGACATCACATTTGCTTCCTTGGTAAAAGTGGTGCCTCCCACATCTGCCATTGTAAGAGTTCCTTTTCCCCTTTGATATACACAGCCCACCCTTCTTTGAATAACTCAGAGTTAGCACATTCATATTTAATGTTTCAAATAACCATGTCTTAGGATCCAGCTGGAAATATTAATTTTAGCTTTTCCTCCTGAGAGTTGCCTCCTGTATAAGAAAAAGTGGACAAGATAAAATTGATTTATCTTATGTGATTCAAAGTTTGTTTCTAGAAGAATAATTACACAAATGTTTTAAATACAGTGGTATCTCGGTTTACAAACTTAATGTGTTTTACAATTTGGGGGAAGATGGCTGCATTTGTGCTTGTGTGGGGAAGATGGCCATGGTCATGTTTGTCACCTGATGTAGACTTTGAGACTGGAAGAAAATTTTGCTGAACACTTTTGTGTTCAAAATGAATCGTTTGCCAACAGAAGCATTCGTGAGCCAAGGTATTACTGTATATATAAATGGCCATTGTTATTACTTCAGCAATATTCATATGCATTTGTCATGAATACATTTGTATACTTTTTTTGTTAAGAAAATAAGCTCATGTTTTATATTTGTATAGTTTATTATAGTCATACTTTATAGTTCAGTGGTACTTTTTAATGTATATTGGCAAAAGCTTATCACCTAAGTGCAAAGGAAAAGAAAGAGCACCTTTAGACATTGAAATTACATTGCCTGAAGATAATTTCCCCCTCTTGATAACCTCATGAATACTGTATCATTTTGGAACAGAATTTAGGAAAAAATGAGTCATGCTTTATGTATGAGTTTTCAGATACCAGAGCACAACCAACATTCATAAATGGTTGTCCAAGTTATGCAGCAGACTCCCAGCACCCACTTGCTATAGGAAATACTCTCAGAACAGTCTTTTCAAATGAATCAGTTTATGTGTTCAATTTAACAATGTGCCCTCTACCTGCATTGCCTTCCTCCTGTAAATGTTATGTGACTAACCTACACGCTTCAAGAAAAGTGAAACTTTAGTATCAGATGAATAAATCCCTTCAGAACTCAAACTATAAAAGGAGAGACCGAATGAAAAGGTTATTTCAGGAAGCATCATTTCAAAATCTCAGAATCTCTTGTTCATGAGCCATACATCCTGTTTATGAAAAATTAAGCCCATTTACTTGTGAAGGAGTCAGACTTTGAAGCTTTTCACTTTTTAACCTAATAACAGAATTTATTCCAAAACTGCCATTACTTAGGGCACAAAATCTACATGTAGTGTGCTGATGACTGTTTTGAGCCCCCAAATTGTGTAATGTATCCTTAGCTGTCATGCTTTACACATAAAGAAGTATAAAGTACTCCCTTCTGAGTCTGTTTTCTTGTGGTTTAGGGGCATTACAATGTTATTTAAAATCCAAATCTCCTTTCTGTCAATTAATTTTGAAGTATAATACTTGTGCAAAAAGGAACACAACAAATCTTAAATGCATAAGCTGAGTGAATACACAGGAGGAACCATCACCTAATTAAGAAATAGAAGCCTGTCAGCAGCCTCTTCATTCCTGCCTCCTCCCAAGTCTGCTCACCTCCTTTTGCCAAGTTACTGTTGTCCTGTAGATTAGCTTTGATCCTCCACCTGCATACCGTGTCAGCCTCCCACATTCTTTGGTGTGTGTGTACAATTCTAGAGCACATTGTGGTTGTAAATCCCTGTGTAAGTGGTGAGCAGTAAGAAGTTACTGATTTATCCTGGGCAATGTCTAACAAAAGTGCCTATAAAAGTGCCTTGGGCCAAAATTGGGAATAAGAGAAAAGTAAAGAGGGGAGCATCAAACCCATTTTACTGGTAAAAGATTTGATTTAGAAGCCAGGCATGATGGTGTATGCCTGTGTAATCCTAGCTTTCTGGGAGTCTGTGGCAGGAAGATTACAAGTTCAAGCCTACCCTGGGCAACTTAACTACTTGAGACTGTTTCAAAATTTATAAAAAGGGCTAGGCATGTAGCTCAGTGCAGAGGCCCTGCGTTTAATCTCTGGTACCACTTAAAAAAAAATTCTGTAAGAGCCATCCTCCTCATGGTACTGTATCTAGGGAACGTGAAATGGTAGTGTCAGGACTAGACATTTTAGCCAGACTGAGAAAGAATTGGACTGTGCACTGATCAGGAAATCTATATTTGTTTATGAAGGGTATGCATTAACACCTCTTATATAATCGTCACTTCTCCAGTGACTCCACCTTCCCAGAGCCCTCCAGGGAATGAAGAAATTTGTAAGACCTTGCAGTCTTTAGAGTCACTTCTAACAAGCCTGATTTTATGGTTTCCTGGTTGTGACACAGTATAGAAGGGTGGGGCTGCTGGTTCCTGCACCAAAGCAGAAGTGACAGCTGACAAGCTTGGTTGTGATATTGCAAAGCCATTAAAATCAGAACCAAATATTAAAAAGTTCTGCATCCTGGGAACAAGCAGCTCTGTAGACCTTCAACACCCCACCCCCAACCCCGCACCAGTGTGCATTAAGTGATAATGCTCATAGTGATGATCCTAAGTAAATGTGAAAAGAGGAAATTGTGTTTGGTGAGCTCCCCATAATAAAAAAAATGATTAGGAGCCTGGTTCTGGAGTCATCTTGGGTCAGCCCTGCCTTTGGTCCTTACAGCTGTGTGGCCTGGGGAAATTTATTTAACCTCATCTGTAAAAGGAAGACAGTAGTATTGCTTCCTCATAGCATTGCTGTGAGGCTTAGATGAAATTCTGGGCCATGTTTCTTGTCAGCTGTAGGTAGATGAGCACTGTTAATAATTCCTGACACGGGGGCCAGGGATGTAACTCAGTGGTGCTGTGCCTGCCTGGCAAACACAAGATCATGAGTTCAGTTCCTCATAAGGGTGGGTGGGGGGCACAATAATTCCTGACATCATGGAAAATGATTAGGTAGAACATTCTTAATCTCTGTTTATAAATGAGGTGTTATCTCTTTTTTTGTTTGTTTGTTTGTTTTTTTGGTACTCAACTAGGGTCCTTGAGCTTTCCAGGCAGAACCACTGAGCTAAATCCCCAGCCCGAGGTGTTATCTTTTCAAACAATCCTTGAGGTTTTCCAACTGGGGCCTCTCCAAATAAATACAGTGCAAAAGATTAACTATTTCTGTTTATTGGAAATAAGAGATATTTACACTTAGAAGAAATTAATAATATGAATTAAAATGAGTGAGCAAAGCCAGCAAAGGATAAAAGCAAAAAGGTCAGAAGAGGAGCCCAGCATGACTTGCTTGTCCTCCTTGGGTCAACAACATCCTATACATCCTGTCAGCCACATCCTCTCTTGTCAGTGGGTCCTGGGTACCAGAGAGGTGCAAAAACTGAAAGAGATAAGTGACAAGTTGTCTGTTTCTTTACTTCCTCTGTGTTTATTTAGATGGCTGATATACGAGGAGCCTGGATTTCAAGGTATCCCTTTCATCCTGGAACCTGGTGAATACCCTGACTTATCCTTCTGGGATACAGACGCAGCATACATTGGATCCATGCGGCCTATGAAAATGGTAAAAATGAAATCAAACAGTGCTCTCCAAGGCAGTGATTGTTTTTTCTTTTTCTTTTTCTTTTTTGGTTTTTGTTTTTCAGACAGGGTCTCACTATGTAGCCCAGGCTAGCCTTGAGCTCATGGGGATCTGAGTGCTGGGATTATAGGCATATGGCTGGCAGTGATTTTTTTTTTTTATCAGTTTGATGTTGATAATTCAGAGGATGTGATGTTGAAGCAATAAAACTTTTTTTTTTTTTTTTTTTTTTTGCGGTACCGGTACTGGATCAAACTCAGGACCTTGTGCTTGCAAGGCAGGTGTGGTGCCACAGAGCTAAATCCCTGGCTCTAAAACTGACTTTTAAAAGAAAGATTACTAGGTAGAAATACTAGCAACAATAACTTTCAAGCCACTACAGATAAAAAAGTAGATAAGACTGTATCCTTTGCCTTCAGGGCACCTTCAGTCTAGCAGAGCTGCAGACCTGTGTACAAAGCTTCAGCCCAGTGTAGAATTAAAGATCTGTGGAAAAGCAGGAAGAAAGATCAATAAAATTCCAGCTTGTGGGTGATGTGACAGAGAAGGGGCATAATTAGGAAAGCATCATGATTTTAGGCATTGTTTGTTTTGGGTTTTTTGAGAGAGCGTCTTGCTGTATAAGTCCATGCTGGCATCAGACTTGCTGAGTAACCCAGGCTGGCCTCAAACTCAAGATCTTCCTGTGCTGGCTTCCAGAAAACTTTGTGATAAATCAAATTCAGTGTTAAAGAATGAGCAGGTATTTCCAGGTATAGTAGTTGGTCTGTACCTGTAATCCCACCACTTGGGAGGCTAAGGCAGGAGGATCTGAGTTCAAGGCCAGTCTAGACAACATAGCTAGACCCTCTCTCAAAACAAACAAACAGAGCAGGTATGAGCCACAGTGCAGAGCAGGGAAAGAGGTAGGGCATGCCGAAGACCAGCCCAGTTATAGTGACAGGGTGGCCTCTAGGTGGGGGTGGTGACCTGGGCTAGATGTCCAAATGAGTGTTGTTGTCCTCCCAAGCATTTGCCTTAGAAGGAGCCTGCTACTGCCTCCCTCTACCTTCTCTGTATTTTCCCTTGGTCTTTGTCTCTTCTGCTGGACTGCAGATTTGGGAGGAACCAGGCTGCATCTGTTTGTCCCGCAGTGGGACATAGCATCTGCCACATTGTCGTGGGTGCTCACTGCCACACTTGTGAGGGTAAGAGCCATTACAAACATGTGGTTGAAACTTTTCAGTTCTCTTCAGAGTCAGTTTGAGACAAATTAGAAAGTTAGTTGATGTTCTATCCTAATCTTGCCCCTCTTGCCAATGCATTTGGTTTAATTATCAGTATACTTGCAAATGACATTAGATTTTTCTCCTTGTTTTACCCTTAAAATTAAATCTACTTTCAAAGAACAAAGTTTTGTTTGTTTTATGAATATACGAAAGAATTTCCCAGGTTTTGAAGGCAGTTTGTAATGATGATTTTATTTATATACAGTAAGTCTCTGATTTATGAACAAGTTCCATTCCGGGAGACTGTTCATAAGTCAGATTCATTCATAAGTCTGACAGAGTAACTCTTACAATGTAAATATACAATGTACAATGTAAAGCATAAAAAACCAAACAAATACCTCATTACTGTACACTATCGCACTGTATGGTAAGCACATAGTACCACAACTGTGACAATGTCCAACAGACACGTGAGCTACTTCTGTGATTTGTTTGCATCTACCAGTTTGTAATGTGAGGTCTATTTGTATCTGTGGAAGTTTCCAACTCAAATGTTCTTAAGTCCATAGGTTGGGGACTTACTGTATTTATTTTTTATAGTACTATATACTGAACCCAGGGCCTTCCCACTGAGCTACATCCCCACCTTTTCTTTTCTTTTTGAGATAAGGTCTCACTAAGTCACTCTGTTGCCCAGCCTGGATTTGAATTTGGAATTCTCTTGCCTGTCCTCCCAGAGGTGGGATTACAGTTATATGCCACCACACCCAGCTGTACCCATGATAAGCTCTGAAGCTTATAGTCTGAAAAGGATTACCTTAGGATTTGAAAAGAGCACTTCCTTGGTATTATATAAACCTAGGTTTGCTGATAAAATCAGCCACAATCCTTCATAATTACAGTTCATTGCTGTATTTGAACATCTTTGGCTACTGTTTTGTGTAAGCTGTTAAAGGTATATTGGTGAAAAATACACCTTTATGTAACTTTCCCACTGCTGCTTTTAGCTCTTGACCAGTTTAATATTTTCATGTAATATCTTTTCTTTGGCTTGTTTTTATTAAGTTTAAGTTTTAAAAATCTTTTTATTATAAAAGTGTAACCACTCCCACAAATCTGTCATTTGGGATGTTTTATATTTTATCTAATAGTTTATTTTACAATTTCAAGAATCCTTCAGATCATTATGTGTGAGCATCAAAAATTTTGTAGGCCATGTGTTGCCAGATCAAATGCCTCCAGGGTCCAGGCAGGAAATAAAAATGGGTGAGGTTGGCTGGCATTGAACCAAAGGGAGTGGTACGGACAGCCAACCCTAGCCTGTGCCCTGTTCAGGATTAATCATTGTAGAAGGTGGGGCTGCCTGTGAGGATTTAGGCCCAGAGAGGTCAGGTCTTAGATTTTTTTTCAAGAAAAGAAAGAAATACAGGTTTTTTTATTAATGAGAAATTTTTTGAGTTAAAAAAAAAAAGCACACTGCACCTCACCTGCATAGTTAGCTTACAGACCAGACTGCCCAGGTGAGTCTGCTTTAACTGGCTTCCTTGTGTCTTCATTTGTTGGTTGGTAATTTCAGTACATCTCATGTATCTCATGTAAATTAAGCTGGAATGTACTGTGGAGTATATAAAATGGTAAGATAGCAGTGAAAAACCATTGTTCTTACAGTGTTACTTTTCTTTTCAGGGTGGCCGTAAAGTTGAATTCCCCACAGATCCAAAGGTAAAGTGTATGTCCACATATACATGAGTACATATACATGAGTGTATGTAAAATGTCAATCCCATTCCATCTTTATAAAGATAACGCTTGTGTGATTTCACATACAAACCTCCATCACACATAACTGCAGCCAAAGAAAATTGTTCCAATTTACATATGCCATCTTTTACGCTGGAAGATGATGCTAATGGCACTAAGCATCACTAACAGTATGTGTATCCATGGCTCAGGGTCTCATTGTTGCATTAAGTTTATAATTTGTGGTTATATTTACTAATTGCAGGGCCTGGTGTTGCTTGCGAGTTAGCCAGGGAAAAAGTTTTTCAAGGCAAATTCTCCCTACTCCAAAATGTTTTTTCTGCTATTCCTATTTCCTACATCTATCCCACCTACTTTAATGTTATAATTTTTAATTTTTTAAAACAACTTCAGAATCCTTTGGTTCCTTAGTTTGTCCTAAGCAAAATTCTAAATATCAGTTCTCAACATTGAACAAAAATCAGATAAAGTGTCTTTTTGGTACCGGGGATCAAACTTGGGACCTTGCACTTGCGAGGCAGGCTCCGGAACCACTGAGCTAAATCCCCGGCCCTAAAGTGTCTGTTTAAACTTTAGCTCTGAACTGTTCCACATCAGAATTTAAAAAGTCTAATTTTTTTTCTATTTTATCAGTAGTTGTTATTTAATTTTTAGAAATATGATTAGGAAATTTTGAGTTTTAGGACTTAATGATATTGAATGATCTATTTAGTAGTTAGCTGTTGAGATAGTTACAAATTATTGGTATATCTCATTTCTCTTGTAGATAGTTATTTATGAAAAGCCTTTCTTTGAAGGACAATGTGTGGAACTAGAAACAGAACTGTGTAGTGTTATCACAGAGGAAGGCAAGGCAGAGGAAGCAACCGGAGGTGGTCCTGTACCCGTTATGTCCGTGGGGTCTATGAAAGTACTGAGAGGCATGTAAGTATACAGGTTAACTGATAAGGTGATAAGGACTAATGAATGTGTCCTACTTTTCTGCCAAAGACAACGTTTCTGATTCTGTGGCATGATGAATTTCGACAGCTATGTCCAAGTTCTCAGCCTGTTGTGACCCAGAGTTCAGAAAGCAGTTGAAGGGACTGTTCTGGGGTTTGTCCAACAGCAAGGCTGATAAACTGGCCCTGAGGCCTGACTAAACCTGCAGTCTTATTAGGATTATGCTCCAAGCTACTGAGCTGCTAGGTAGTTTCTTTTTAATTATTTTGAGCCTTTTGCATTTTACAGATCTTACACATTTTTCTGTAGACATACACACTTGTAATGGCCAAAAATTCATAATGATTTAACTCTTTGAGGACAGTTTATCCGGTTTCATTTGCTGAGGTTCGAGTCAGTTGACACACACACACACACACACACACACACACACACACACACACCCACCCCCACCCACCCTTAGACCCCTTTACAGAATTCTGATGTGTATGTCTTACGTTGGTTTTTTGGAACAGGTTCTTCTAAATTTTAGAGAATTCCAGTGGTATAATAACATAAATTTATATTTACCTTTATAACTATATACATTTATCCATGAAATTGCCATGTATGTGGGAAAAATTCAAATGTCTGAAAATCACTGTGCCTTCATATTCTTTCTCTTGCAGTTGGGTTGCTTACGAGAAGCCTGGATTTACAGGTCATCAGTATTTGCTAGAAGAAGGCGAATACAAGGACTGGAAAGATTGGGGAGGTTACAATAGAGAACTTCAGTCTTTGCGACCTATATTAGGTGTAAGTTAAAGAAAAGTTAATGGCCAGTACTTGGTCTTCGTTTTGGCTGATTCAATGGCCAGCCTTTGAATTTTGAAATTATTTTTCTCATAGGATTTTTCAAATTCTCACATGATAATGTACAGTGAAAAAAACTTTGGATCCAAAGGTTCCACTATTGATGTATTAGGAATTGTTGCTGATTTAAAGGAGACCGGATATGGAATGAAGACACAGTCTATTAATGTACTGAGTGGAGTGTAAGTAAAATAATCTAATCAGGATTTTAAACATGGGTTTTGCCTTGATTTGTGCTAAACTAGTAGAGTCTGTGACACAGAGTAGTCATTCAGTAACTATCTCAATATTAATTCAAATATTAATAAATATGTAAACAATTCAGTTACACAATATTTACTACCTTATTGTTTTCAAAACTGCTTTAAAAATATTTCTCTTCCTGTAATCCCAGCACTTGGGAGGCTGAGGCAGGAGGATCAGTGGGTGTTCAAAGACAGACTGGGCTACACAGGGAGTTCAAGGCCAGCTTGAACTGCACAGTGAGACACTATTTCAAAAAAAATTTTTTTTCTCATATAATTTTTTGTTTACACATGATAAATTGTTGGAGTGGGCTTTTGGGCATCATGATAGAAATCTACAGATCCACTTCGCTTGTCATAAATTTCTTATGCTAGGAATCAAATAATAATGCTGGGCCGAGGATTTAGCTAGTGGTTCCAGCACCTGCCTTGCAAGTGCAAGGTCCTGAGTTCGATCCCTGGTACCAAAAAAAAACCCCAAATAATAATGCTAACCTAACAAAGTCCCATTAGATTTTTCTTGTGGTCCTACACCTGCTCCAGTGTTTCTTCACTGTTGCTTTAATGTTAAAATAATTGTTTCAGGGTATCTAGAGTTAGCAATTCAATGCTTTATTAATGGCACAGCAAGTTTTTATTAAAAGATGACCAGTTAAAACTCTGTCTCTGGGAGGCAAGTGATGGTAAGCCAGACTTCATTGGCTTAAGTCATAAAAATGGAACTCACTGGCTTACATGAGTGAAAAGTCCTAGAAAAGACTTGGCTGCAGGCATGGCAGGTTAGATGGGATCAACACTACCATCAGAACTTGGTCTCTATTTCTTGCCTGGGTTTTTTCTATGTTGGTTCTATTTTAGGCGGGCTCTTTTCATTTGGTGACCTGTGGCCACATCTGGCTTTTGTTGTCCCAACTCATTGCTTGCAGTAGGAAGGGCTTTTCTTTCCCTCAGAGGTCCCAAGTTTGATTCTGATTCCTGAGTCACAGATCGTGTGCATGTCTGAACCCATTAATGTAGGCAAGGAGGTGGCTGTGCCTGCGTGATATGCCCATCCCTAGAGCTGATCTGTAACGTCCATCCCACAGGACCACTTAGATGTGACTGAGATGTCAGAAATAGTGAAGACAGATGCCAGGTGGGTGGAAACAGCAGATGCCTGTTACAGGGAGGTTTTTTTTCTCCCCTCCTCCCTCCTCTTCCCTCCCTTACCCTCCCCTTCTCTTTGTGGTGCTAGAGATCAAACCCAGGCCCTTAAGCATGCTTGGCTAGATATTGTACCGCTGAGCTACAACCCATACCCATAATTATTTTTATAATGCAGGCTGGCATGTGTTCTAATTTGTTATGAATGAGAGTGTTCTTAAATGGTTATATGAAATAATTTGACCTTGGTTCTGTTGAAAGTGTTTTATGTTAGGTGTTTTGATGTCATGAGCAACACAAGCTATTTGAATTAGTCTAACCTCAACCCATTTGTACTTCATGGGGTTCCTCCCAAAGTAACCCTGGATATTTGAGATGTCTCTACAATGTAATATACTTTTCTGTTAGTCATGCTCAGATTTTGTATAGGCTATTACTTGTGGTGCCATCTTGGCAGAATGACATCGGCAACTTTCGGGTCCTCTAATCTCAGCAGAAACAGCCTTCTGTTGGTTCTTATTTTGGAGTCCAGTCATTTTAGAATAACAGGCTGTCTACAAAAGGCAGAAGTCCCTTGAAATGGGGCTGTGGCTCTGTGCTATTTTAGATTGCTTTAATAGCTAATTATTTAGTAGAAAAATATAGTGACCACAGTCACTATATTTCAGTGTGGTGAAATTGTGCATTTTGATACTTACCAGGTATGTTGGTTCCTTTAGTTGTAGGCCAGTCATTGCCTTAGCAGAGAAGGCCAAAGGGTGCTGGGTAGAATTCCTTCAGAACTTCTATATTGATGCTTTTAGCAAAGGTAGAATTGTTGTGCCCTGGGCCAGTCTCCTTTCCTTTTTACCCAGCCTCTGCTTACTTGTAATCAGTTTCCTTTATAAAATGTTGCTTTTACATGTTTCTGTATTTAGTTGTTTCCGGTTGCATTTCCTGGCTAAGGCTTTCGTTTTTTTCTGTTTGTAGCAGTTGAGTTTTGGTAGGGGAGAGAATGGAAAGGTGGTACATATTCAGACATACAAGTACAGACCACTTTCTTTATATTCTTTGGCTCTGGAAGGGCTTCTGTACTTATCAGGGCCAGCTGCTTCCTTGTTATTTGTTATCTGGCAAATTTTTATTGAGGTCTGGTATGTGCAGAGCATTCCATTATGTCCTCAAAGAAGTTATAGTATTTATATAAAATGGAATTACTGCTACAGAAGAGGTAGAGATTAAATGCTCTGGGAATGGCACATCAGAGGAATTAATTTCCAGTCTGAAGACAGACAAGACTTGGCATAAGAACTTGAGTTAGGGCTTATAAGATATGAAGGTGTTCCAAGATGAGAGGGGAAGACAAACTTATTTGTTTTTTAATAGTTTCAAAGGAAAATGGTTTTATTAGTGGCTTTAGATTGAATGGTAAGTATTTTAGTTTAGTCATTTCTTAGCATGGAAATCAGTCAGAAAAAACTGTTTTTGAAATTCTTGTTCTGTGAAAAGGTCTCCGAGGACAACATTGTCTATCACATTGGCAATAGATTCCTCAGGCAGTAAACTCATTATTAGCTCAGACATGGAGACAGCCTCCGGGAAGGATGCTCATGACACCACTGAGGTGTGGAGCAACCGGATTCCATTTCTTGTTGGGACGTTAAAAGAAGTCCTTCACATAGCCCTGTGCATCAGTTTCTAAGTCTGCACTGTGCTCTTGCTCAGATAATGGATACGGGGGTAATTTTTCTAAAATAAAGAGCAGAATGAAATATATTCAGGGTTCGGATAAAAAAATAGAAGTGCTATTCTTTTAAATTCTTCTCCTTCAGCCTTCCACAGAAGGGTGGGTTTGCCCTGCTGCCCTCAAATTCTAAACAGTTATTCCACAGGCTGGGACCTGCTACTGCTTACAGTTGACTCACTTTCCTCCTCTTGCCAGTCTTTAAACAGAGAATCATTGATTCACATGTCCAGAATACATTTGAACAAGGCCAGTGAGGAATTCTCTTACAAGTCCCAAGTATAGTAGACACTAGATCCACAGGTACAGCAGACTCTGTAATCTGGGGCTTGGGTCACCTGAACCCCCCTTACAGCACATATGCAATTCATGGAGATTCGTTTTGGGCTGCATCGTACAGAGAACATTACTACTTCAAGTAGCTTTCTTTTATTGTTTTCTTCAGCTTCAGTGAACTGTATAGGCTTATCTATATTAGGTATTTACCTACAAGTAGTTTTAGTTTTATCAGAAAATAGAGGAGTACTACTGTTAAAAAAGAAAAAAAAAAGCCAAGAGTGTGGTGCGCAGGCTGGGGATGTAGCTCAGTGAGTAGACCTTGGGTTCAGTCCCCACCATCAGAAAAAATAAAAGTGGATGGACAGAGCTTCCCCTGGGACTTGTCCAGTTGCTGCCTCCTTTCCTGTGCAGTATGCGATCTCTCCATCCTCACTGGCTTTTTTCCCCCAGTACATTGAGGTTTTAAAAAAAAGCCTTCAACCTTTTGTTTTCTAATTTATTAACAGACACAGAGCCCTGCCTAGGACACTTAACTTTTGTGATAGAACTCACCCTTTGTTTTAAAGCCCTGGTCTTTGTAAAGTAGATTGTCTTGCTCTGCAGTCCCTTCACACATAGCAGTACTCCCCACTCTGCTCCATGCTCCGTTCTTTAGCCTCCTAAGGTGTGACTGGCCAAAGGCTGTGTGTGCAGAGGCAGCAACACAGGTGCCCACGTGCCCCTAAAACCTCACCAGGTCGGCACTGGAACTGTGGCCAACTCCCTTGGCCACCTTACAATTGAAAATACAAATGTTCACAATGGTTAAGGGACCTCTTCACAGTTAAAAAGTTAATGTCACGGGCCAGGATTTAGCTAAGTGGTTCCACCGCCTGCCTCACAAGCGCAAGGTCCAGAGTTCCATCCCCGGTACCAAAAAAAAAAAAAGTTAATGTCAGGGCCACAGATGGAACAAGGCCTCCTAACTCCCTGGTTTGTGATGCTAAAGAATAAGTTTTTAAATTGCTAATAGGGCTCTGAAATAGGGTGGATATTTTCTGAAGGAGACTGGTGTTCATTGCAGTTTCTCTGCTCACTTGGCCAGGGGTGAGTGTACAGATGTTGGCCACTGGCTACTTAACTGTTGAGGTTTGTGCACTGTTCCTTTTCTCCTGGGTGGATGTTCATTTCCTAGTAATGACTATACCTGGATTTTTTATTAAATCAGCATTTTTAAAGTGTGAATCTGCTTTAATAGTGAAGTATGCAGACTGAGGTATGATTTAATAGAACAGTAAATGCAAAGAAACTTTATAGGGCATAGGCCTGGCTGGTCACAAAGTAGAGAGCCTGTTGAGCCTTAGAGGACACAGATTTAATCATGTGGCCACGGTGTCACTGCAGACAAGTCACTTCTCATTCACAACACCACATAACCCTTTGTGGTGCTTCTTACCCATCTACAAACTTTAGAGAGCAGGAATTTTGTCTTTTTCAACTTAGTGTTCCTAGTGCCATCTAGTTCCTGGAACATGGCAAATAGACAGTCTGTGTTTACTGAATGGATAAATGAATTAACTTTCCTGTAGCTTTAGATTTCTCCATCTATAAAGTATGCATGTGAGTACCTCCTTACGTAAGTGATTTATGTTAGCATTTGGAAAGGTCTGAATACAATACATACACAGACATTATTCCTTTAAACTATGGGAGTCATTAGAGCAAGGAATTCACTGAGTAGGAGCTCTTGAGTATCTCTTGAATATAATAGAACCAAAAATCTTTTTTTCCCTTCAAAGACTTTATATTTGGAGAGGAAATAAAGTCAATAAAGTACTTTGATTTTCTTTGCTGGTATAGATCACTGAAAAGGTGACAAATGAAAACATTCCAAAGAGATTGGTTTTTAACGGTTGTGTGAGTTGCTTCACTTTTGCTTATTACAAACTTGTGTTATTTTAAAAATACTATTTGAAACAAAATACTTGTTTGTTGTTTTGTTATTGGTACTGAGCTATATCCCCAGCCTTATTTTTGAGACAGGGCCTTACTAAATTACCCACGTTGGCCTCACTCTTAGGACCCTTCTGCCTCAGCTCCTGAATTAGCTGAGATTACAGGCTGTGCCACTGCTCCTAGCCACATACATATATATATGTATATATGTATTTATATATATACACATTTAACATTTTTTTCAGCATTGTTGTATAACAGAAACTGCTTCCTGTTAAGATCTTTATGCAAATATATTTTAAAGTTGATAAAAAGAATTCTTGCTTGCTTATTAAAAGAACTAGGTTCTTCTTGAAAGTCCAGTTTGTTACTTTGGAATAGAATTGGAAAAAAAATACAGAGAAATATCTTCATTGGAGCTTCCTCAAGGAATAGGGTTTTGATAAATGAAGATACCAAAATATTCATATAAAGATACTTTTTGCACTTTTTTTTTTTTGAAACAGGGGTCTCCCTATGTTGCCCAAGCTGGTCTTACACTCCTGGACTCTCACGGTCCTCCCACCTTAGCCTCCCAGGTAGCTAGGACTATAGGTGTGCCCCACTGCACCTGGATTTGCCTACCATTTTGATTTGTCATATACACAAATCCATTTCCAAAAGCTTAAGGAAAGACAAATATTAAAATTACTGATGAGTAAAACAAATGAAAGTTTCTGTATGATACATATTTACCCAGATGAGTGACAGTCTATATGTACAATGTGAATGGTAACCAGTGCTTTTGTTTCTTTAGATGGGTAGCCTATGAAAATCCTGACTTCACAGGAGAACAGTATGTTCTTGATAAAGGCTTTTACACCACTTTTGAGGACTGGGGAGGCAAAAATTGTAAGATCTCTTCTGTTCAACCCATATGTTTGGTAAGGAGTTATACTTTTATATGTGAATACTTAACTGAATTTTGGATTTCTTTAATTGTGCTTCTGGTTCATGTAATATTAATTGGTACAGAAAATATTCTGAGGTTACTTAAGCAGTAATTACTAATAGTCTGGAAGAAAAACCTTTTTTAACATGTCTGCTGTATTTTTTTTTTTCTCTTTTAAAATTTTATAGGATGCTTTTGCTGGCCCCAGGAGACAAAATCAGGTAACTTTTAAAATACTCTGTTTTCTATAATTAAGGGATTATCATTCAAAAGGTGAACCTAATTAAAAAATGTTAAACATTTGAGACATTTTGCTAGTCGTACCCATTTTTACACCTGAAAACACAGTTGTTTGTTGTTTGGGTTTTTTTGGTACTAGGGATTAAACCCAGGACTTTGCACATATAATTATATATTTAAAATAAGATTGGGGGGGTTGTTATTTTGATGTAGGGTCTTCCTGCATAGTTCAGGCTGGCCTTGAACTCATGGCAATCCTCCTGTCTCACCCTCCCAAGTTCTGGGATTACAGGTGTGCACCACCACACCTGGCCGAAATAAGATTTAAATTAACTTTAATGTTTAATAGCACTGACCCATATCTAGATATTTCTTATGAAGTATTCTTTCTTATGTGAAGCTGAATTTTATCATTACACTGAATAAATTTATATCAATAAGATTATATTTCGAACGTATAGTTATTGTGATAAATACAAAAGAATTTTCATGTTTGCTGGGTCTGCATTAGATATTTTATATGGTTCACTCAAGCCTTTTCATTGCTGAGTCTCAAATCAACTGCAGTATTACATCTGTTACTTAGGCTTTTTAATGGAAATGTTCAGACAGCCATAATTATAGAGACACAAACAACACTGTGGCCTCCTTTATTGGTATATGCATGATTCTAGTAAGTCAGCAAGTATCTTCCATTGAGAGGGAGTGAAACTATATTATATGTTTCCAAAATATAGTGTTAATGTTAGAACTGATGAACAATTACTTTTGGGCACAATAAAGCTTTAAATGCCTCACAGCTTGTTAACAACAGGATGTTCTCTGGAAAGTTGCTTCTGTTTTGGGGTCATCTTTTGATGTCTCTGAATGAAATAGTCATGAATGGTGGAGTCAACATGTTTCTAATTTTCCCTAGTGTAGAAGTAGAAAATTATAAGATGTACAAAATCCATAACAGTTTACTGTAACAAGAGTTAGCAGGTCATGTTTGGTTTCTCATTGCAAAAGCTGAATGTGTTGATGTGTTTAGGAAAATAATTTTATGTTTCTTTTTACTTTTGCAAAGATTCACTTGTTTTCGGAACCACAGTTTCAAGGTCAAAGTCAAAGTTTTGAAGAGACAACAAGTCAAATTGATGATTCATTTTCTACCAAGTCTTGCAGAGTTTTAGGAAGCAGGTAGGTACAACAGTGCAGTGGCAGAGCCAACTCATGGGTGAAATAGAATTCATCCATCAGCAAGTAGTTCACGGAGCAAAGCCAGTGTGAGCTGGGGGGATGGGATCAGGCTGTGAGACTCCCTGAGCATATATGTGAGTTGTGATGGAAACACAAGACAGGGAAAAGTAACAGCTTTACAAAAGCTTCCTTAGAAAGGGGAGAGGCCAGGGTCAGTGAAACATAGGAAACCCTCGGAGCAGTCTGTCCAAAAGGTGATGAGGAACATAGCCTAATAATAGTGTGTCTTTAAACACATAGCTCCTTTCGGTCTAAACTGTACTAGTACTACAGAGTGATGGAGCGCTGGCTTTGTGTTCACGTGCACAGACTAACAGCAGAGTTTCACAGTTCCTTAGCCTGTATCTCCACTCCATCCCAGTTCCCTTTTATCCCCCAGTCTGCTTCATTTATTACTGCCAGACATGTACATTTTTTGTTGCTCATTTATTGTCTTGGTTCACTAGAGTATAAACTTGAAGACTGTACTTGTTCTCTGTTGCATCTCTAACAACAGAAAAATACCTCACGTGCAATTAGACCTCAGTGAGCACTTATTAAATTTAAGGGAAAAAAGACCATCACCCACAAACTTCATCTAGGGAAGCCTGGCAAATCACCGTCTTATCAATAATGCTGAGGCCCTGAGAGGCCAAGTGACTGCCTAAGTCACTCTGGTATTCTGCCTCCTGGTCCAGTGCAGAGGTATTAGAAACGAGGATAAAGAGGAGTGGGGGACAAATAGACCTTGGTGACTGACTAGTGTTGGGGCTGAAGGATTCTTTGTCAAGCAAAGGACTTGAGGGCCTGAAGCTACATTGGTGGGAGCATCATGGCACCCATGAGAGGAACAAGGCAGGTTGAGAGGTGGGAAAGTTTATTAAATGATTTATGAATATTGGTCACAAGATAAAATGCAGTAAATATATCCAGATATTTTAGAAGAATGAACAGCCACAAGGCTTGTGTTTATTTTACTGCCTCAAAATAAGAATTTCACTTAAGTCAAACTTCTTGAATAGGAATACTCAAATTGCATATTGTGTATGTGGTTTTTCCTGTTGTAGCTGGGTTGCATATGATGGAGAAAATTTTTCTGGTAACCAATATGTGTTGGAAGAAGGTCACTATCCTTGTCTCTCTGCAATGGGATGCTTGCCTGGAGCGACTTTCAAATCTCTTCGGTTTATAGATGTTGTAAGTATACCAGTGTGCATATAGTGTTAAAGAAATATAAGGTTCCCGTAGCTGGTGTTTAGAGCAAGGAAACCAGCAGCCAGAACTTAAGGATTAAAGTTGGAGGCAGGGGGGAAAAAGACAGATGTAGAGCTTTCCATCTTGTAACTTCTGGTCTCTATTTAGGTGTATAACATATGAACTGTTCTGTTTGCTGTCTTCTCAGACTTTCGGCACCTGTCATTAGGTTTGGCATGGCCCATAGTCATGAAGGGTTAGATCAAAAGGCCCCTTTCCTTTTTTTCTCCTAATCCTGCCTGATGTGCAGAGTATTTTCTTTCATTCTTCTCCCCTGCACAGGTACCTGTGTTTTGGGGATACAGCTTAAATATTCTTACAAAATGTATGTTTTTAAAATCTATATTTAGGCTAACTTATATAAACATTATGCTACACACATACTGTATTTAACATTCAGAAATGTGAAGAGGTGTCCATTTTGCTGTATGTGCAGGTAGTTTGTTGGTTCTAACTGTACAAGTCTTCCACCACCCTTTGCCACTTACTCAGTCCTCATGTGCATATCCCTGTGGAGCTGTGTGGGAGTGTCTCACCTATCCAGAGCTGGAGGGTTGGACTGCACATGTGCAGATACGATTCCATTCTGGGCTGCCAGACCCCACTTTAGACTGCTGCTCGAGAATCAGGTGGATTCCTGCTTCTCATATTGTGGCCAGGTTTGATCAGTTTGAGGGTATGGGTAGAAAGTATATACTCTCATTGTTGGGCTAATTTGTAACCTCACTTTAGGGAGATAGGTATCTCGTACACTTGCCATTTGGGTTCTCTGGTGAAGTGGCAATTTATATTCTTTGCCCAACTTTTAAGTCAGTTTCCTGTATCTTTTGTTACAGATTTGCTGAAATTCTTTGTAATTCTTTAGTCTTTTGTTAGTGTTTTAGAGATTTGTAATCTGATGATTTTTCCCAGGTTATCCCCTATGTACCAATCTAGGTTATAGCACCCCCTTTTGGACAGAAAACTTTCATTTTAATGCAGTCAGAGCAATATTTAATATAATAAAATTGAAGATAATGTTTAAATATTTAAGTCTGTTGTTTTAGAAGTTTTAAATCGTCTTGGGTAGCTGATCCTCATAAAAAGCTTTTTTTGTTTGTTTTTTTGAGATGATCTTGCTCTCTAGTTCAGGCTGGCCTTGAACTTGTAGCAGTCCTCCTGCCTCAGCCTCCAGAGTGCTAGGTTTACAGGTGTGCACTACCACGCCTAACAAAAAAAGCTTTTAACATAGTTGATTTTAGTCTTAAAGGTAGGAGGAACAAGTGAGTTGGCTTTATTTTATCCCTGCCTATTTAAATAATAAAATGCTATTGAGACATGAAAATAGTGGCAGAAGGGCCAGGGGTGTAGCTCAGTGGTGCCACGCCTGCCGGGTGAGCACAGGGTCCTGAGTTCAATCCCCAGTACTGAGAAAAAAAAAATAGTGGCAGTGAAATATGGAATAATGTAGTAAGATTCATTAGCTTACAAGTAATGAGACATTTTGATAGCTTTTAGCTATCTACAATATATATTTGACATTTCCAAATGCCACCCCTCAACAGAAATTGACATGTATACTCACATTATTCAGATACTTAGAGATAATTACCTTTTAATTTTGATTCTTAATCAAGAAATGGAGATTTTACCCACATTGAGACTGTGTGTGTGGTGCTGGGGATCGAATCCAGAGCCTTGTGCATACTGTGCAAATGGTCTATCACTAAGTTACATCCCCAGCCCTGTACATTTTTAATTGTAATTTAATACTTCAAAATTGTTTAGTTTTTTGATACTCAACTTGAGTGTTTAACACATTTTTGGCATGCCATCTCAGCGGACAATGCAGTACACATACAAAGTAGTACTACTACTGCAGTTTGTCTGCTACCTCCTTGTGTGCTTATATAACCAAATTCTTAGACCATGCACTCTGCCCCACACTAATGTGCTCTGTTTACCAATGGACAGTCTTCCCTACATGTCAAGGCACAAGCCACAAATGAAGCCATAAAATGCCACACCTTTGCCACATATTTTAGGCAGTAGGGAAATAATTGTAACCCCCGTATGCATTTTTGCTATATCATTTATGATTTTATTCTTTCTTTTTTTTTTTTTGGTACTGGGGCTCGAACTCCGGTCCTTGCGCTTGCGCGGCAGGCACCGGAACCACTGAGCTAAATCCCCAGCCCTCATTTATGATTTTAGGAGTATTATCTTTAGAGCTTAGTCTAGGGTCAGAAATTCATTTTTCTGAAAATCAGTGGACTTGTGTGCTGTTCTCTTTAAAATGACTGACAGTTTGAACATGGAGCATCTACCCCGGTTTTTTGTTTATTTTTTCTCCTTTGACAATGACTCCTCCAAGTTGTGGGAACATGAATATACAGAATTCTGTCTTATTGCCAGTTAAAACAGAAAAAAACCTGCAGACTGCAGGCTCCTTGATCAGGCAGTGCCACTGTACCATTAAGACACCAGGCTGCCACAGCCTTTGGACCTCGCCACTTACATCCATGACTTTCCAGCCCCTCCTTGTCCCACCAAAGAAGTCTAAGCCAAAAATTAATTCCATTGAAAGTGCTGAATTTCACACATACAGCCATTCCTCTGGCCTGGGATATTCCTCCCGCTTCTTTATAACATGATGGACTTTAACCTGCCTTTATAGGCAATGAAAAAACTTCCTGCACCTCCATTCTTCCACTCTTCAGCTTCAGAGCATGTAAAGGCTTGGGAAAGGGAATTACAAGCAAGTCACATCTGCAGGTCTTATGCTTGGTCCATGTAACTAGATTATTTTCACATAAGCTTTAAATTTTTAACAGATGAATAATGCGTTATTTTTGCTCCTATACAGGAATTTTCCGAGCCAACAATTATTCTTTTTGAGAGAGAAAACTTAAAAGGAAAAAAGATTGAACTTAATGCAGAAATAGTTAATCTCCAATCCCTGGGATTCAACACACAAATACGTTCTGTTCGGGTTATTGGTGGCATGTAAGTGATCCAATAAATTGTTAATCCAATAATTTGGGGGTGTTTTTTGAGACAGGGTCTCACTTTGTAGTTCAAGTTGACCTTGAACTCACTATGTAGTCCAGGCTGGCCTCAAACTCATGGCATTCCTCCTGCTGAGCTCAATCTCCCGAGTGCTGGGATTACAGGCACATGCCACCATGCCTGGCTAAAATATTTTAAGAGACAAGGTATTGCTCTGTTGCTCAGGCTTCCCTGAACTCTTGGCTCAAGTCATCCTCTTGCCTCAGCCTGTGTAGAAAGCTGAGAGTAGTTGGGCGTGATGGTGCACGCCTGTAGTCCCAGCATTTGGGAGCCTGGGGAGCCTGAGGCAGAAGAATCGCTGTGAGTTCCAGGCCAGCCTTGGGTACATAGTGAGTTCAAGGTCAGCCTGAACTGCATAGTGAGAACCTGTCTCAAAAAAAACAAAAAGAAAGAAAAAAAGTTAGGAGTCCAGTTGCCTGCCACCACACAAGGCAAAACAGATAATCTTAAAAATTGAGCTTTTTAAAAGTTTTGACATATAATAATTACATATTTATGGGGTACAATGTAATGTTTTGATACATATTTATAATATGAAATGATCAATTCAGGGTAATTAACATCCATTGTTTCAAATATTTATCATTTCTTTGTGGTAACTCAATTTAAAATCCTTTCTTTTAGCTATTTTAAAATATACATTATTCATTGTAGTGGCCTTACTATGCAAGAGGACAGAATTTAGTCCTCCTATGTGACTAACTTTATAGCCACTAACCAACATCACCCTGTTTACTTCCCTACCACCTCTGGTAACCACCTTTCAGTTACTCTACTTCTTGGAGTTCACTTTTGTTAAATTTCATGTGTGAGATCATACAATATTTGTCTCTCTGTGCCTGACTGTAAAGTTCTATCAGGTGTTTCTGTCCTACGTTATCTTAAGCAAACTGATATGTAATGCCTCATTCTCTGTGAGGGTTAAGGATGACACCTTCATAGTGTACTTTCCTCAGTGGGGAAAGCCATGTGGGAAGTATCTTTCATCTCCTTAAGGTTGGGCTTTGCTGTTAATACCACTCAGACTTCCTAGTGGAATGGTCTGTACACATTGGCCCAGCACAGCAAATTTATTGAGCACTCTTTTGGCAAGTAAGAAAGAGGACGACCTGGTTTTTCTGGTCCCTTTGAGACCCCAGCTCTTTTCATTTTGGAGCTGACTGGGAGTGACTGAGAGATGCTGTGCAAGTAATTAAGAGTCAACTTGGAAAGATTGAAAACTTCCAGTAATTTTGATAGGATATAAAAATGAGTAAGTACCATCAATGTAAAAAGTATTTTTATGAAAGTATTTTTATTTTTTTAAATAAAACAATAGGTATGGTCTTCCTGAACTGCATCAAATGTTGGAGGGGACCATTGTTAACTTAAAATATATTTAAGAAATATTAAGCTAGTAGGATAATGTGTATTATCCTTTTCAGTAGATTTTAGTGAAATTTTATGATAAGATGGCTAAAATGATAACATCTTAAGAGTTCCAGGATTAGAAGTGGAGGACGCTCTTTCTTGATGTAAAGTGTCAGTGGGGGAGGACCGTGGGTGGCTTATGCATCTTCTGTGTGTGCATCTCAGGGGTGCAGCGTCATGCAGGGTGGAAGGAGCCTGAGTAGCTTTAGTGTTTTTTCTGGATTGAAGATTACTTTTTTAAACACAAATTTACTAGCTTTTATTTTTTGGGTACCAGGGATCGAACTTGGGACCTTATGCTTGCGAGGCAGGCACCGGAACCACTGAGCTAAATCCCCAGCCCCCAAAATTTACTAGTTTTTAATTCTCAGCAAATACAAGTGTCATACAATAAGAGCTTTGCAAATCTGATCCATATCGACCCATAAGCTGAGGTGGTTTTATGAACAGTTCTCAGGAAGAACTGGGGAGTCCTACTAAAAGACTCTTTCATTGCTTTACTGGAGGAAAAAACTTACCATTTCTCCTTAAGAATGGATCTTTTTAGCATAAATACCTGTGTGCTGTAATTTTGCTACTTGTCAAGAAATGGCTGTGTTCAGTGTTCTAGAAAGTTCCATTTCCTCCCCATTATTTAAAGCATGAGGTTCAGTCCAGAAATTAAAAGTACCCTAAAAATGTAATTGTTAAGGTCATTATCAAATGGAAATTACCACCTCCTATAGTTATCTTACTTTTTTTCAGATGGATTACTTATGAATATGGAAATTACAGAGGCCGGCAGTTCCTACTGTCACCAGCAGAAGTACCTAACTGGTATGAATTCACTGGCTGTAAACAAATAGGTTCTCTACGACCTTTTGTTCAGGTATGTTTTTCTTTGTGCTGTAAATAGATTTTTTTCTGAAATAATTTTTTTTTTTTTTTTTTTGGTAAATGCAATACAACTTTTAAATCTTGACTTAAAGTTTGAAATTGGCTCCCTTCCTTCAGTACAATATTTGGGCTTAGTCTGTGGCACCAAGAGTAGCTGTTCTAGAAATGCTGTCAAACCCAACATCAGACATTGAGTGGCCCAAGCTCTGGGCTGTCCACAGGCAGGTTCTCTGTCCCAGGCACTTTAAAATTTTGTCAAACTCTTATAATTGAGAAAATCTTAAAACCTTGCAGACTCGTGGGTATTGCATATTCCTGATCCATACCTTACTTTGGAGGCTTCCAAATATCAATGCTGTTTAGTGCTTCTAATAGCACACCTTGTATGTGACTATTGCTGGGGCTTTTGTCTTCTAGAAGCGAATTTATTTCAGACTTCGAAACAAAGCAACAGGGTTGTTCATGTCAACCAATGGAAACTTAGAGGATCTGAAGCTCCTTAGAATACAGGTCATGGAAGATGTCGGTGCTGATGACCAGATTTGGATTTATCAAGAAGGATGCATCAAATGCAGGGTGAGCTTTTAAGGTTAGATAGATGGGGTCTCTTAATACTTTACCATGCTTCTGAGCTTTCCTTAAATAGATGCTCTTTCACAATTCCTGGAGCACTGTTCAGAACCAGTCTTAGGAACTTAAAATAGGGTGTGTGAATGCAGCATTGAACCAAGATAGACTATTTGTATCCTTGATTTTTATATAGTAATAGAAATAGCATAGAATGAAGGGTGAGGTGTCCCAGGGAACCCCCCACAGTCCACTCCCTATGGGCTCATGCTGTATGTAGAAAATGACCCACTGCGCTCTCACATCACTCCTGCCAGAACAGACATTTAAAAGTGCACTGTAGTTAGATTTTATGAGAGAAGCTCATGCTTCTATTGTAGGTATCTTTTTTCTTAGACTTTATGCGCTTCACTTTTTGTGCCTGTTATTTTTAAAACATGGTGCGCCATGAATCAGCAGAAGGCTACAACAACCTCATGAGAAAGACCACACTTGGGCCTGGGGCTGGTGTGCTTGAGGGAGAATTCACCCCTGTGTAAACAAAAGGGCTGTTCAGATGTGCATGGAAGAAAGAGCATGACAAGAGAGGCAGATGTAATACTGAAATGTGAAGAGAAGGCAAGGCAAGAGAGTGGTGCCTTCAGTGCCTGCTTCTTACAACACTGCTGTGATATTATTTGACAACTTGAATTCAGTAGACCAGTGAGGAAAAATGGAATGTTATAATGATCACAATGGTTTCATCTCAGAGAACAGTACACTTTTTAATTTTTTGCAGTATTGGGCATAAAACCCAGGGCCTTGAGCAGACTAGGCAAGCACCCCCAGCCCAGAATAGTTTTCTTTTTTGAAATAAGGTCTCACTTGCACTTACAATGTTGCCCATGCTAGCCTCAAACTTGTAATCCTCCTGCCTTAACCTCCTGAGTTCAGGGCTCGAAGTAGGCACTACCATGCCTGGCAGAATAGTATAGTTTTAATACAGTTTTAAAAAAATAACATTATGTGTTATTGGCATATGATTGCCATGTACTGTTTATACAGAGTCTGCCAAAAAATGTATACACACTTCAGGAAAAGAAAAATTTGTATAAATATTTTAATACTAAATGTATTGAAATGAGATTAATATGTTACCTTTGGCTCTGTAGTTACAAAAGGTCCTCAAAATGGTGGCCATTAGCTTCCAGTCATTAGAATGGCAAATGGCTGCTTGGGTTACTTTGGTCACTGAGACTGCTGCACATGCATTTTCAATTTCTTCTCTAAGGGCCAACAGTGTAGTGAGTTTTTTCCAATATACGACATCCTCTAGGGTCCCCCACAATAGTAATACCGTCTGTTGAAAAAAACATACTATGTTTCTTTCCCTGAAGTATGTATACTTTTTTTGGCAGACTGTATATTAAGGGTGGATTCATTTTAGAGAAGCACTCCAAAAACCTCTGCACTAAAGGACTCTCTAGTGAGCTTGTATTTTCTTTTCATTGCTGGATAGCATGTCTTCTTAAAAAATTTGGGACATTTATCAGAAGGAAAGACAAAAGAAGCTAGTAAATGCAATTTCAAGTTTTACAGTGATAAATGGTCTGTTAGGCTCCAAACTGCAGTGATAGCCCAGGGGGTCAGGCCATGTGGGGGGAGGTTAAGCTGCACCCCCAGCCCCAGATCACGGTCACTTCTGATAGGGAAAAGTGTATGGTGGGCAGTTTTCATGTCCTTGGGCTTAATAGTAATACAGAGACTCTTGCAAAGGGCAGAAGTCTTATAATGGACAAGAATTGAGAACTTTCCATCACTCATGTTATCTGAAATAAAGAGCAAAAATATTAGTTGTGTGGTGCTAGTGATTCTGTCTAAAAGCTGAAATGCCTCATGGAATAAAAGAAGCCCTGAAAAGAAGCTAAGATAACTTAAAAATCATTAACTACTATGAGACTTAAGTACATATTCTTCTCTAAGACACTTTACTTTTTCCATTAAGCAGATAGCAGAAGACTGCTGCCTGACCATCGTGGGCAGCCTAGTCACCTCGGGCTCTAAACTAGGCCTGGCGCTTGACCAAAATGTCGACAGTCAGTTCTGGTGCATGAAGTCAGATGGCAGAATCTACAGCAAGTTGAAGCCAAACTTAGTTTTAGATATCAAAGGTAAGGATCATTTCTTTTATTGTAATATGCTTTTTTTTGTGGTGCTAGGGGTGGAACCTGGGGGCTCATTCACTCATGGGAAGTGCTCTACCACTGAGCTACATTCTAGCCCTTTTTGTGACAAGATCTTGTTAAGATACCAGGCTGGCCTCAAACTTGAGATCCTCCTGACTTAGTCCCCAGAGTAGCTAAGATAACAGGTGTCCACCACCATGACCAGCTGTCACATGCCTTTCTTTAGTTAAGGAAAAATCTTGTCTTAACTTTTGAAAACTGAATGTACTATTAATTAAGTTTGTGACCTGAGGTACCACTTTATTCTTTCCATGATTCCAGCCACAAACTGAATTGAGCAAGAACTAAATCAATTCAATGGTTAGGTTTGGCGTTAACCTTATGGAGAAATTTGATTTGGTTCTTTAATCAGGGCTGTAGGCTAAGGCTGTCATTAAAAATTAAGACATTAGGGTAAAGAACTAGCTGTAGTCTGGTTTTTTAAAACACTTCACTAATGGAAAATGATGCCTGAACATTTCATCAGGAATTTTAGGTAACTACATTTGGGAGAAGTGTACCTGTAAGTTCTGGTAATCTCCATGTGGCTAACACACTTACACACATACACAGAATACTACATTTAGGGAACACAAATTAAGCAATGTAATTGTAGAATTAAGCAATGTAATTATAGGCTGGATGGAAACCAAAAAATTTAAAATGCAAGTAGGACTCCCGGATATGAGAAAATAAGTGCAACATTCAGAAAATGAATAGCAATATACAGTATAACTCCATCACATTGTTTGGTACAAACTTTTCTCAGAATGTGGATAGACACATACCCATTTTATACATGACCAACCTAAAGTTCAATCTGGGTAAGAACTAGTGACCCAGGCCTTCATTGTTATTAACTTTGTGGCATGAGCCCTGCTCAGCCTCTGTAAGATAGTTTTCAGAATCCCCAGAGAAAACAAATGTGATAAAGTTGGGAAAACGGAATTTCTGAGGAAAAGTTAGAAAGATTAGTGTAGTCCCCCCAAAAGGCTGAGCAAACCTTCGGGTTTCTTACAAGTACAGGTGCAACCAGCTTCCCCTGTCCAGGGTTAAGGCTACTGAAATCTTGGGACAGAACATTTCTTTTCTTTCAGTGGTATTCACTGGGTACCATGTGGCAGGCTCCACCTTAGACACTGGGCTGCCAAAGTGAAGAGGGGTACTCCCCAACCAGGGCCTCTGCTGTGTGACTCCTACCTGGGTGTTCACTGTAACTCTTCAAAGCTCCTTCCTAAACTGTACTCTACATCAGTCCTGTGGCCCCTGAGCAAGGATGGTGTCCTGTACATTAACAAACACTCAGAGTTTAGTACAGCAGCTGCAGTGGCCATTTCATTTCTTGTTACGCTGAATTTGAGTTTATCAGAATGTGGGAGAAGGATGCCACCTTCTGGGCATGAGAGAACAGGGCCACACAGCCTGTGTCGTGTGTCAGGAAAGGCAAACACAGTTGGTGCACTTCATAGCACCTGGCAGTTTTCATTAGCTACAACCAAACAGTTTGTTACTTTCTGAAATTGCCAGAAGATTAGCCAGGTGTGGTGGCACACACCCTAATACTCAGGAGAGAGAGGCAGGAGGATTACTATGAGTTCAAGGCCAGCCTGAACCACATCACATAACAAGACCCAGTCTCAAAAAACCAAAAAAGAAATGAAATTGCTGTGATTATTAGATGTAGTGTCTTTCTTCTCGGGTTTGAGGAAGGAGTTTTTGGGTAGACATTTGTGTATTATTCCAGACTGTGTATGTTAGGACAACATTGGAAGCTGATTCATGGCCACTTTAAAAATAAACATCAAAGGTCTGGCAGGATTGTACTATAAGCAAATGAATCAGAAAACTATGTAAAATCAGATACTGAAAAGATAACTTCTAAGTATTATCTTCCTATTATAAACTGTTAAAGGGAATACTAGTGATTTCTTTTATATAAACTGTAAAATTTCTTCAGTCCCACTTCCCAAGAATTCAAATGTAACCAGCTCTGTTGGCAGGTAGATGTTGGACCTCAGAACACACAGGTGACAGATAAGGTAGGACAAGCAGTACTGGGGGATAAATTCACACTGTTCAACCAAGTACGCAGAGTCTTCCTACCAGTCTTCCAATAGACGTCAGGAGAGGAATGTTTGTGCTTCAGCTTTAGTCACTTGTACTTTTTAGCTGCCCCGTACTATCAAGTAGTCTAGTACAAACTCATGGGTTACCAAATAAAGGGAAAAAAGTCTGAAATGACTTAAGTTTTTCCCAAAGGCAAAAGAATGAATCAAATTCTTTCTCAAGACCTTTCTAGTCTTTAGGATTCTAATTAGAACTAATGTACTATATACAAAAAAAGTCTGTTAACATACTATAATCCTAAAGAATGTAAAAAGAAGGCATTGTGCCCTTAGTACTTTCTGAAATCTCAGTGGAGTACGTTGTGCTACAGTAGGGGAGAGTGTAGGATTTGCTGGTAGTGGAAACTTCTCTTCCCCTCATAAATATACATGTAGAAGGCCCCAGGCACCTTACCCTTGTATTCCATACTGTATTTCCTTCTCCAATTACCTAGGTTCATAAATTATCAGACTTTTGCTACCTTCTAATGCATTAAAGGAGAGAAGAATATTTATTTCTTGTTGGCCTAAGGATGTATTCTGGGGAGTAGAGCCTTGGTGCAGATGGTTTGCTAAAAAAAACTATCTGAAAGTATATTTATCATACAGTGGCAAAAAAAAAAATCAGATAACCTTTCCTTTGTTAATGACTTCTCCATTGAAAGAGGCCATGAGGCTGTTTTTAATATGATGTTTCTAGTAAGTACCCTTGGAAAGTCTTACATATATTCTGGTGAAAGAATTAAGGATTCGTGATACTGGTTTTACAGTGCAGTGTTCTTTAGCTTCTTAAATGATAGAATCACTATATACCAATTCCATTCTCACTAGTGGGAGTGCCTCTTGTCCCTGTGCTTACTTCTCAATGTCATTTAACCCTCCCTCCTTTTGACCTAATGAAGCCAGTTTTCATTACTCAGGTAAAACCTGTTGCTTCCGACAGCTACTCCTACTGTTCTTCCACTACGGCCAGGTTTGCCTGATTACTACTTGCTAGGATCTCAAATCCGTGATTTACTACTGAATACATTGTATAGCCTTTTTCCTTTTCCCTGTTGCTCCAATTTCAGGCATTTTAAGAGTGACTGATAAGAACTGAGGGCTGGGGATTTAGCTCAGTGGTTTTGCCACCTGCCTCACCAGTGCAAGGTCCTGAGTTTGATCCCCGGTACCAAAAAAAAAAAAAGAACTGAGTAGAAATAGGAGCCTCAGAGTGACTTTGAGATGGACCCACAGGCGTGTGGAGCATCCCTCCCTGCTGTTTCCGTGGAGCACATTGTTTTACACTGTTCACTTTTGCTCTGCAGTTGTTGGGATAAACTCTTGTCTGCTGTTGTCCCTGCAGTTTGCACATTTCTTACTGTCCTTTCTTTCAGGGGGTTCACAGTATGATCAAAATCACATCATCCTCAACACAGTCAATGAAGAGAAGCTAACACAAGTGTGGGAAGCCATGGTCCTATAAATCTGAACAAAGAACAGAAGAGCAGCCTTTCTGGAGGACTCTGCAGTCATCAGCCACTTAATTAAGAAGCACAGGAGGGCAGTGCTGATGGACGAGCCAAGTAGAAAGTGGGCCGACTCCCTATCTCAGTCCCAAGTCATTCTGCCTTGACTGGGAGAATGATAAACCAATAATTAGTCCTCCCCTCATTTCTTGTTTTCATTGCCTCAGTAACTACTTAAACAGGTTGCCTCATTAGCAGCCTTTAGGTGTTTTTAAAGGTGTTAAGACTTCGAGACTGTGTACATTTTAAATTATTTCCAAAGATAGTGACAGAAGAGAACAGGACCAAATTTACTAATTCTGTGGACCTACAAATCTTTTACACTTTAAAGGGAACGGTAAACGCCTCCATTGTATGGTAGGATACCATTTACCATTTTAGAGGAATGCTTTATTAGGCCTGTACACTTGTTCTTGGCCTTAATGTTTTCTGGAATTACTAATTATTCTGGAAGGCAAAGTGGGAAAGCCTTATATGTTCAAAAATGTAAAGCACTCATACAACAATACTATTTTCTTTCAGTTAATATTGAAAAACTAGTAAACTTATGAAAGTTCAGACTGTATCTGCTAACATTTATTAGCAGGATTTGGATTATTATAGGGGCTGTTCTAGGATGTCACAGTGAATGTTCAGTGCCTTTCTTACAGCTGCTACTGGAACAGTATTATCACAGCCCAGTTTACTCATCTACACCATGTACTGAAGCTATATTCTACAGTTTTTTGCTAAACTCAGAACTTCTAGCCTAATTTCCAGCCATTACTGCTGGTAGGACAGGCAGGTATCCAAGGCACTGCAGCCCTGAGCTCACTTCCTTCTAGTAGCAGAAAGAGGTGTGTGATGCTTAGTGGACGATCAGCAATCATCACCAGAAAGTAAAGGAGGAAACCCTAAGGGCTCTGTGCCTGAAATGCACTAAGGGATTCAAAAATGCAATGAAACCGTTTAATTGTTGGCAGTACACTGGCCCATAATGTGTTGCTCTGTCAAGTTGTAGTTTTGAACAAAACTGGTAAATATTTCCTCGAGTACATTCTTTCTCTTTGTCCTTAACACTAAATACTGGTGCTCTTGTCTCAAGTAGAACAAATCTTGTTTCCATTTTATGTGTTGAAGCACGTTTCTAATTCTGAAATGTGATCCTCCCTGATATCCACAGTAGGCAACTGTGGCCATGAGAATAGTTTACCTTCAGTTCTAAGATATTGGTACATCCATGACAGCATTCAACATGCCTGTCTTGTTCTTACATGTTTGTGTAGCTCTCATTTTAGGCCTTTTGTCTGTATCATTACAATATGGTGGGTTAAGATATTCTATAATAGCCTGTGTGGAGTTTCTCTGGAATAAACTTGTTTCTGGCTAACTATATTGACAGCATCTCCAAATCCATTCAGAACCACCCACCTAACACTACCAAGAGAGTCAGGGTCTGGTGGCTTAGGGCGAGGCAGGTTCAAGGGGTCCTAGTGTAACAGCAGAGAGGGTGAGTGCAGTCCTGGCTTACGGGCCCTCTGAGTATTTGACTGCTGGATGCAGCATGGGAATCTCAGGGACAAGAGCTGAGACTGTTCCAGATGAAATTAAGAGCAGCTGGTATCTACGATGAAAAGGCATTCTTTTCCTTTTGAAATAAATTTGTACTCAAAACAAATTAGAGAAAAGCCCACATTCAGTATCCTTCCACATGAGTGTCTAGTAACAGTAAACTGAGTATTTCTCAAAATAGGTCCACGTCAAAAGCTAGAAGCAAATATCTAAGGTGCAATAATGGAATAAGAGTAAATAAAAAATACCTTAAACTAATGGAGAGTAGATTGAAAAGTGCACACAGACAGGTTTATTGGTGAGACACCTAAATGCAGGCATATAAAGACACAAAATGGTGGACTGGGCTCTACTGAAATGGTGGTAATTGACACAGAAGAGCTCTCTGAAAAGTATGCTTTAACTACTGAAAGAGGCCCAACCCTTACATAAAAGGTAAAAGTTAAAAAAAATTAGAGCCTTTAGCCTCACCTTTAACTATTAAAGAGAGCAAATAAATGAATCATAGGCCAGATTTTTAAGTATGACCCTCAGCAATTCAGAACTACTTTTTCTTTCCTTCCTGTGTTGCTGCATATCAAAGCCAGGGCATTGCACATTCTAGGCAAGTGCTCTACCACTGAGTGTATTCTCCAGCCCTGAGATTTGGAACTTTGAGGACTATGATAACCACATTAGAAAGGGAGAATAGGGGCTGGGGATTTAGCTCAGTGGTTCCAGCGCCTGCCTCACAAGCACAAGGATCTGAGTTCGATCCCCAGTACCAAAAAAAAAAAGGGAGAACAAAAGGCAATGTGTTAGCTTTCCATTACTGTGACAAAAAAACAAGACATTCAACTTACAAGTAGGAAAGGCTTGTTTTGACTCACGGTTTGAGGTTTTGGTCCATAGTTGGCTCTGTTGCTTTTGGCCCTGGGCAAGGCAGCACATCATGCTGGAAGCAAGAGGTGGAGGAAGAAGCTGACTTCAAGGCAGGGCAGGAGGGAGCTGGGGTCTCAACATCCTCTCCAAGGACAGGCCCTTGATGGCCTAACTTTCTCCCACTGCATCTTGTCTCTCAAGGTCTCATCATATCCTGACGGGCACAGGCTGGGGGCCAAGCCTTCAACACATGGCCTTTGGGAGACATTCCCAATCCAGATTACAGCACTGCATCCCAGCCCCTGAAGGTTCATGTGCGTGTCACAATGCAAGATGCATTCAGTCTGTCTTCAAGAGTTCCCAAACCTTAACAGTTCCAGCATTGCTCAAAAGTTGACATCTGAGAGTCAAGGCAAACCCTTAGTTGTGAGCCTTTGTAAAAATCAAGTTACAAGATATAAAGATATAGGGTAAACATTCCCATTCCAAAAGGAAGAATAGGGGTTAAAAAAGGAATGGAGCAAAACAAGACCAAACCCAACATGATCAACATTAAATCCCATACCTCTGCATCCAGCATCAGTGCACCCAGTGGTGTGCCATGAATGATATGAGCACTGAAGGGTTTGGTAGCCCCACTTTTGTAGCCTTGCTGACTGCATCCAATGTGGCCAGTCTCCTAGGCTGATTGCCACCTGCAGCCCCCCCTCAGGGATTCCATGTTCCTGGCATCTCCACTGCAACTCTGGTTTCATGCATCATGCTGTCAGGATGCTTGCAGGGACTCTGACCCTGCCACACACTGCCTGGGCTCCCAGGCTTTCATTAGAAATCTTGGAAGCCTCCATGACCCCTCGACGCTTGCATTTTTCATGGATGCAAAGGCAGCATCCTGTGGGCAATGCCAAGGTCTGCTGCCACTAGAGTCACTGCCACAGTGGCCTGAGTGCCTGACAACTGAATACTGGGAAACAAACCTCAAGGAAACAATCTTTGAGCCTGTGATGGGTGGGGTCTCCTCTTGTTCCAGCACAATGTACAATGAGTGGTGCCTCCGTTCACAAACTCGATTCTTTCCATGCTTCTGGTCACGAAATGAATTGGATGGGAACTGAATCAAATTTCCCCATAAGGTCAGCATTGAACCTACCTAACCACTGAATTTGATTCAGTTCTCATCCAATTCATGCGACCAGAATTGTGGAAAGAACTGTTTGTGAACTGAGGTACCAGTGTACCTGGCTTCTTCTTTTTCTTTTTTTTTTTTTCTGGCTTCTTCTTAATAGTGCCAATCTCATTAGCAACTGCCCCCACCTTGGTGGCATACACTCCTTTTCTGGAAAAATGCAAGTTTTCCCAATTTTCCATTGTCTTTGTTGATTTTCTTTGTAAATTTGGCTAAAAATAGCAAGATCTGATGCCTGAAAGGTGTGTTACTTTGAAATTTCTTCCAGCTGGGCATGGTGGCGCACACCTGTAATCCCAGCACTCAGGAAGCTGAGGCAGGAAGATTGGTGTGAGTTCCAGGCCAGCCTGGGCTACATAGTGAGTTCAAGGCCAGCCTGAACTGCATAGCGAGACCCAATTTCAAAAAAAAAACAAAAAAAACACACGCTCAGTGGCACACCCCTGTAATTCCAGCACTCAGGAAGCTGAGACAGGAGAATCAATGCAAGTTCAAGGCCAGCCTGGGCTACATAGTGAGACCCCCCGTCAAACAAAACAAAATGGCCCAGGGATTTAGCTCAGTGGTTCCATCCCTGCCTCAAAAGGTCAAGGTCCTGAGTTCAATCCCCGGTACCAAAAAAACAAAACCACCAAAACCCAAAATTTCTCCCACCAGATAAACCCATCACCTTTAAACTCAGCCCCACACAAAAGTATCAGGGCAGGGACAAAATGTAACCAAGTTCTTATTTGCCAGACTGCAATACAAGTAGCCTCTAGTTCAATTTCCAATAGAATCTCTTCTTCCATCTCAAGCCTCATTAGCACAGCCTTTACTTCCTGCATTTCTATCAGCACTGTGGTCACCTGAGCCCTCAACAGAATCACACTATAAGCTCCACTTGCAGCCAGTCCAGGCTTACCATATCCTGCTTCTTCCAACTTCCAAATTCCCCTGGCAAACCTATTCTGAAGACTTCTGAGACACTGCCAGTACAGTCACAACTAAGACCCTACTTCTGGCAGCAATTTTCTGTGTTAGCCAGCCTTCTGTCACTATAAGAAGCACCTGAGATAATCAAGTTATAAGGAAAAAAATTTATTTTGGCTCATGGTTTTGAAAGTTTCAGTCTGTGGTCAGTGGCTCCACTGCTTTTGGCAACACATCATGGTGGAAGTGAATGGAGGAAGAGGCTTACCTTACTGCAGCCAGGAAGCAAAGAGAAGCAAGGGCCAGGACCCCAGGATCCCCACCAAGGGATGCCCCCATGACTAACTTCCTCCCACCAGGTCCTGCCTCTTAGGGCTTTACCCCTGCCCATACGGTCACAGGCCTGTGACCAAGCCTCAGCACACAAGCTGTTGGCAACATTTCAGATCCAAACAATGCCACCAGTTAGAAGGGTGCTCAGTGATGAATTTAAAAAGAAACTAACTTTTAATAACTTCTCTATGCCAGTATCCATCCACATACCAAAAGTTTTAGGATCTCACATCCATTAAGATGATAAGACATGGTTGAGCTGGCAGGAAGGCACCATAGCAATCTTCAAAGCTGGTGGCAAAGAGCAGCCTAAAGAAAATAATGTGCATTTCTCACTGGCTAGAGACAAGTCCAAGTGCTGATATTTTTGTATCAATTACTGACAAATTACTGACTAAAAAAGGTGTGCTTATTTTTTTTTAATCATGAAATTTATACTCTAATCTGGAAAAATGTTTGAGGGATTTGACTAATGAAAAAGTTTGTTTGGACCACAAGCACTCACCAAATAAGAGAGCCAACAATTACTAACTGCACAGAGCATTTATTTAAATTACATTAATTACAGTCTTTCCTCGTGCGTGTCCTCTTTCCACCTTCAGGAAGGCTTCCGGAACTTTAGAAAAAGGAAAGGTTTGTTCAATAACTGGCTGAATCTGTAAAATACAAGATGAGATTAGTTGATAAGAAACCCATCCTACATCTTTCAAGGCTGATGATGTCTGCAATTAATCTCATGATCTCCTTCGAGGCCTGCCTTGGGCCTAAGTCAGGAGCTCATGCCTGGCCATGACTCTGCTCCTATCCCATTGCATCTCTTTCTGAGGAGGCCCAATTCCATTGTTCTCCATCTTCTGCTCTAAACTGTCACGTCACTCTTACCCAGAACCCTCCAACAGCTCCCAAGGCTGGCATTCAAAGACCACTACCATGCCAACCTCAGCCCTCCTGTAGATCCTACACTTCACCAAGGTGGGTTCATCAGTTTTGTCAGAGACTGCATTTGTTATAACCAAATACATATCTCGACCACCCTGTTGTGTAAGGGAATATCAAAGGTAGTGCCCCAAAGTCCTTGCTGTTAGGCTTCCCTGTAGTCCTCTTACAGATGGTTCACAAAGTAGCAAAGAAATTTCCCAAAAATGTGTTAAATGTTTTGATTATTCAACCGGAGTGTACTACTCATGGTGTAGGCCACCTCTTCTGTATTCCTGTAGAACACCCACAATAGTGCCAGGCACATAGGACGAGCTTACAGATATCACTTAGGTGAAAACCAGTAAGTGGGAGCAGGAGTCTTATGTGAGCTCTCTGGGCTTGAGGAGAATTTGACCCAGGCTGGTCTGGGAACCTCTGCTACACAGTGGTGTAGCTGGTTAGAGTTTATAGGGAAGCCATTCCAACCAGCTCATCAATGTCTGAATGCCGGTGGTCCTTTTCACCACACCATTGGTGTGGCCAGCAACCTCCCTCTCATACTAGGTCCCAGGCCACACCCTTCTCCCCATGCCAAAATCTGACCGAACTCCCCTACATAAAACTTCCAGCAGAAATCTAACTGTCCACTGGGTACCTCAGTGGGCTGCCTCCCCACTCTGCTGGCAAGGATGGGTCACCAGAAGGTGCAAGCCAACTTGTATACCTGCCACATTCAGATGCATCTGCCAAAACTTCTTGTGTGACTTTCACAGCCCAACCACCTGAAGAGCATCTCGGACTCTGAATGTGCCCTTCTGCAAAAACCTCAAAACTCTTCTATCTATAACTAATAAGCTCATGATAAAAGTAAAAACTACCACATTCTGTCCTCACTATGTGCCAAGGACTGGAGCAAGGTCTTTCTATATTTATACCTCATTTAAAGCCCATAACCACCTTCTGAGGTAGGATTACCCTTATGCCCATTTTACAAATGAAGAAATTGAGCCACAGAGTTAAATATACTGCTGAGTGTCACACTAAGTGGCAACAGTGTGGGAAAGCCACCGTTTCTGCTCTCACCTCTATGTGCAGAAACTTTCACCATTATGTTGCTTTCCATCTTCACCTCTCAAGGAAGGGACGGGCAGCCAAGGGTCACAATGACTTATCACAGCCTGCATCTTGGCCCACCTTCCTTGTACCAGCGGAGGATCTGATCTATAGGCCTGGTGTCCAGTCTGCCGAGGTGACAGATGTGTGCCAACACTCCTACTGGCCTCGGAGGAGCTGACAAACCCTAGCACACTGAGCACAGTCTCAGAACCTTCCTTAACACCACAGCCACTAAGATCCAACTTGAGTGCCTTGTCTTATCTACTTCTCCAATAAGAGAATGGAAGGCATTAAAGTGGCTTCCTGTGTGTCCCACAGCAAACCTTCTGAACCCACTGCTTTCTGTAGAGCCACTGGGATGTTTTTTTGGATGCTATTTACCTAGAGAAGAAATTACCTGAATGCAGGCTTAACATGCATTGTCCTGGGTCCTCTGTTAGAACAACCCAATCAGACTCCCAATGCAGGGGAAGGGAAAGGACAATGCCTTTTAAAAAAGCTGCCCGAGATGTGTATGTACACTGCAGTGGGGGTCGCTGTAGCCTTCTGCCTTGTTCGTGGCTCCTCAGCTTGCAGCAAACACACACCCATCCAGTCCACTAAGACCTACTGAGTGCCTGCCTTCTAAGGGTGAGACACTAACCCGGAGCAGGTACACAGAACAGGCTCCACTCCAGAATGAGCCGCCTAAGCCACCGAACTGCGTTCACTTCAGTGCTCTTCTGGGAGCCACACAGGCTGAGCTGATGACCCAGCAGTGACTGCACTTTCATCTGGCTGGGCAGGCCTATTGTGGCAAATAACCCGAGAGGGCTGACCACAGCACAATGAGTCATTCAGCAATTCCTGTGACAATGAAAAGAAGGCTTTTGAATTATAGGCAGGCAAATGCCACTGGCTGAATATGTGACAGCAAATGGAGATTAACTGGATAATGTAACAGCCTCACATCAGAGCTAGAATGCTTATTTGTTAAGGACAAAGGGATCAGAGCTAAAATCCACACAGGGGAAAGAAAGGTTACTCACAATGAAGTGGGGACATTTATGTGATGACACTGCTACAGTCCACCTGGCAAGGGGAGCTGTTATATAGTGGGCAGGCCCAGCACCACACTTCTCGCTACAGACCCGAGACTCAGCTCGGACCACGAGAGACCCAGGAGTGCTCCTTCAGGCTTTGTAACAGGAACCAGGAAACCTCACCCTCCCTAAATCTGGCCTCACAACACTGTGGCTCAACAGGCATGGGCAAGCTCCCTGGGCTCTAAGGCAGAAACCCTCTCTGCCCCATTTCTCGCCACCTGGAACACAGGACTCTGGGAGAGAAAGGACATATTGTAAGCAGGCATGGAAGAAGGCAGAGGTTTCCCCCAATTCCCATATTCACAAGAAGTATAGAACAGCAGTGCCAAAAGGGATCTCACTATCTCAGCAGGCCTGTTCTGGTAGATCAGGAAGCTGGCATGCCAAGTGGCTGAGTGGTACATGCAAAGTCAGAGCTGTCAGACGCAGATCCAAAATCAGGACCCAGGATGCCCAACCTGATTGCCAAATGGGACGGCTGTGGTCTAGGAGTCACCGTTTGTCCAGTTCTTCCCTAGAACCTTAGAGCACAGGGTGTGTGAGGAAGACTGACAGACGATGACTCCAACAAAACCTCAGGGCTCCACATACCCACGGATGGCACCAGGACCAAAGTCCCAGTACTGCCTCTTAGGCGGGACGCTCTGATCTCCTGGACAGGCTCAGCATCTTCAGGACTCATTGGTGCAAAGGGGAAGGAGACTTCTAGTCCCCTGAGATAACAAGAGGACAATTGCTCCAGTTTGCAATTTTGTAGATACTTTTTGCCCCCAGACAGGAAACCCAAAGCTGAAAAGGCAGGTGGTGAGAGGAATGGACACAGATGAGGGTGCTCTCCAAGAAGTAAAGGTCTTGTTTTGAAAAGCATCCAGGGTCCCTAGGTACCCACCCCTGAGAAAGAGCACTCCTCCCCACTAGGTGGTGAGCGGAAAAACTCAGTATGCATTTCCTCAGGGAAACAATTTCAAGTAGCATCAGAAAAAGGCTAGGAGATGCAAGAGACACTTGCTGTATCTGGTAAGCTAACCCTTTTCTGGTGAGCCTTGGGATTTGATCTCTAATCATTACATTCTTTCTACAGAGCAAAATCCAGGTGCAATACGGAACTTAAATGTTTAGAATGCAGTCCACTGCTAAATTAGGGCCTGGCTATCCAATAGGGCTGTGGGAAATTGCCTATCTTAGAACTCACTACATTTCCCAGTAAAGCTGCAGTGTCCAATATGGGAGCTTCTAGACACATTCGGCTATTTAAATTTAATCAAAAATGACCAAATAATAGGAAAGCTTCAGTCTTCCAGTTGCACTAGCCACATTTCAATTGCTCCAGTCACATAAGCTAAGTGGCTACCACAGAGGACATTTCCATATCTTCAGAAGGTTCCAGAAGACAGCATTGCTCACAAGGCAATTCAGTATGGCCAATACATCTCTCCATCCCTTACAGGGTGAAGTAAGAGTGATAGGAGGCTCTCAGTAAATGTTTCAAACTGAACTCAAGTAAGTTACATAGGAACCCTTCTGATACTGGCTAACTAACATAAAGAAATAAAAACTTTAAGAAGTCTGTATTATTGTTCAACCAAGAAGCTTGGCTGCTTGTGTTGGATTTTGAAGAGACCTGTGAACAATGTTATCAAAAGGCTCTAATAATGGTACAAAGAATATATGTGTGCAAATAAACATACTCAAAAAGAAAAAAGGGAGTCAGATGTGTGGTGCACACTTGTAGTTCCAGCTACTAGGGAGGCTGAGCTGGGAAGGTCACTTGAGCCCAGGAGTTCCAAGATCAGCCAGGGCAACAAGCAAGATCCCATATCAAAAAAAAAAAAGAAGTAAAAAAGAAAAAACCTTCTCATACTTGATCTCCAATCATCAGTTTCCCTCCTTAGGGGCAAACAATATTTCAAAATCCTTTCATATACTTTTTGAGACATTTTATGCATTGTGGTAGACAGAATAACGGCCTCCAAAGATATTCATATTCTAATCCCAAAACTCTGTGAACATGTTACCTTAGGCAAAAGGCACCTAACTGTAGGTGCCATTAGGTGAAGTGTCCTGAGATGGGGAGGTCATCCTGGATTATTCAAGTGGGCCCAATGGAACCACCCCTGTGTTCTTAGAAGAGGGAGGCAGGAGGGCCAGAGTCAGAGGAGGTGTGATGAGAGAAGCAGAGGCCAAAGTGATATGGCCACAAGTCACAGAATGCAAGCAGCCTCTAAAAGCTGGAGAAGGAAAAGAAACAGTTCTCCCTATAGCCAGCCTCCCATAAGAGCACAGCCCTGCCATTTTGACACAAGAAAATATAATAAAATATCAAGAGTTCAAACTCCACCTATGTAATGCTTGATTATGTACACTAGCAACAAACAGTGAATGAGGAATTCAATGTAGAGGGATCATTATTTAACTTTTACTGCCTGAATCTTAAAGGCAGCAAAAAGTAGTGTAAGAAACTGTCCTAGGTGACCAGAGACCTCCCCGTGCAACCTTAAACATGTCATTTAAATTTTTAATCTCTTCAAGTATAACATAAGAGCAGGGTGGGGATAGGAGATGAGACAGTAAACTCGAGACATACTAGGTTTTTCTGCTTCTAACTGTGCTAATCAATGACATAAGCATGACCTGAATATAATTTTTGCTATGGACCTCTCATTTCCCACCAAAAAACAGTTTGCTAAATAATATAAAAGCAGGAAATGTTTATTGTGCTTCAGAAAAACTGCCAAAGAACCATAGGTACTAGGCACAATTTCAATAGTAGCCCATTACACAAAAGGTGCTAATTACACATTCTTCCCTTTGAGACTGTGCAGCGGAACAGTGGTTTCCTAACTGCTGAGAACCCAGAGTCCCCTGGCTGTGTGCAGCGACACAGAGAGGGAGCGACACAGAGAGGGAGCGACACATGCAGGGGAGGCCACTCAATCATCGCCAGCACAGCAGCTCCTCCTCTGCCTTGTCTCTGAACGCGGGCTTGGCACGACTGGGTTCCATGGTTAAGAGACTTAACCACCAATCTATGATCGGCACTCTTTCAGTGAAGGGCTAGATAGTGAATATTTGAGGTTTTGCGACCACACATAGTCTATGTTCACTGAAAATGTAAAAACCATACTTAGCTCAGGGGATGAACAAAGATAGGCCTTAGATTGGATTTGGCCCACTGGCTATAGTTTGGAAACCTGTGGCTAAGAAATAATGAAAACACTGTATAGTTCTTAAAATCTAGATTGAAATTGTGCCCAGCTGGAATAAATATGAAATTAAAATCCCATCAAGTGCAAGATCACATGACAACAGTTATATGAAAACAGTGCCTAAGTCTAGATCTTTAGAAGGTGTGGATTGTGAAGTCCCCACACATAAGAAATTTCAGCTTTTGGGCTTGACAATGGTGGGCACATTAAAGGCAGTGGACCCTAATTCCAAAAGTACTTAGTAAGTGCTACTCTGAAGAAGGCAAAGGCAGGGCTGATGCTCATTAAGAGAGTGTGAAGGTGGTGCGATCATGGACTGAGAACACTCATACCTATGGATATTCATCTGTGATTTCTCCATCTTCTACCAGGGCAGCATACAAGGACAAATAACACTCCCCCAATAGCACTCATTAATCCAGATACTATTTTCAACCAGGACAGTTTAAGTTAAAAGTGACCAATGCTAGATCTTCACGTCTCTGAAAGCAAGTCTCTCATGAAGTAAAACAGGCAAAAGGGCAAGAAAATTGATGAAAGAAAAAAAAAGAAGAGAGACCTAGAAGGTAGGCCAAAAGAGAATTTCCTGACACTATATACACAAACTAGATTTTCAAAAGCTATTTTAATACCTATTAAACTATAAGTACAGACATCTTTTGACTCAGTGACTTCATTTCTATGAATAGAAATGGATATACTCGCAATTAGGAACTTAACACAAATACTGAGTTATCTACAAAAGATTAGAATGAATAAATAAATGATGGTATATTTGTACAAAGGAATATTATGCAGTTGCTAACAAAACCAAGAATAAAGAAAGTTTTTATATTCTAAAGTGAAACAAAGTTCAACGCAGCCTATTTTAAAGAAAGCGAGGAAGCTGGGTGTGGTGGTATGTGCCTGTAATCTCAACACTTGGGACACTGAGGCAGGAGTATAGTGAGTTCAAGGCCTGGACTCTATAGTGAGACCCTGTCTGAAAAAAAAGCAAGGCTCAGAACAATATATTACCCATTTGTGTTTGGAAGGCAGAAGAAACTGCTGTCTGGATGGACAGACAGCTTTGGAATACCCAGGAAACTGGTAACACCAGCTATTCCAAGCAGAATCTCGGTGACTAAGGGAAGGGAGTCAAAGACAATTGCTCAAAATCCTTTTCCTACTTTTTTGGATTTTGAACCTTGGGAATATATTTATCTAAAAACTTAAATTAAAATGTTCTGTTGTGACTTTACACTATCAAAAAAGAACTGCAGCTCCTCTATCAGATACCTGTTAATTAGATTCCTTTAGCCCTCAGCCAAAGCTTGAAGAAGCTAAGCGACTTCATCTAGTAGAGCAAATCTCTACTAACTGCATAATATGTAATGTGACTGTCATGTGGCTCTTTCCAATTTTGGGAGAGAGACAGGCAATGGCCTCTCCAATCCACTGAGAAGCAGGAGCAGGACGAGACAGTTGGTCTTACCATGGCATCCAGCGTTGCCTACCAACTCGTACAGTTCCAGAGCCCTTCAGTGTCAGAAATGATTTCCAAGTCCCAATACCCTGGCTAGGAAAGCAGAGAATCGAAGAGTATTTCCTTGCTCACCCTGCTTCAAGGATACTTTGAGGGCTTCCTCTGTTCTATCAGTGATCTGCTAAATACCAGAGGTAAATATATACAAGTCACCTCTCATCTCTGTTCGATAAACAGTAATTTCCAGGTAGAGAGGGCCACACTGTTTGAATACAAAAGAGCACAGGTAAGCATGTGACTGCCTGGAGCAGATATCAGGATAAGCACAATCATGCGGCAGGCTGCTGGAGGACAGAGATCCCACTAATTATGGTGGTCTAACCACATGGAGCCCTGATTTATTTCCTTCTTCCTACCAACAAAATAAGCATCCTATTGGATGTGGGAGAACCCTACACAAAGACGTACTGACATGGTCACAGTGACATTGAGCCTTTCTTTACCCAGGACACAGCAAGACCTAGGAGTCCAAGAAAAAACTTGAAAACTTGGAACCAAAAAATGTGGGAAGGCCATGTCTTATTATACAGTTCCTTAGTTATAATAAAAAACTGAAATGCACAAAAAGCAGTCAGTAATTCTTAAAATAGTCTTTCCCAAAATCAAAATGAAAAGATGAAATGGGCCAGCAAGGGGCAGGTAGCAAGAGAAGAAAGCCCATTTTCTGGGGCTCATTCCAGGTGTCTGAGCAGTTGTGAGGTGGTTCTGCTGGCCCTGCTTGAACCCCTTTCCCTGCACACTGCAAAATAACAAGGACAAGACAATGTGGAGCCCCAAATCACCCAGCCAAGAAAAAGGCAGCTAACCACATGGTGGCAGAGGAAAAGCACAGGCCCAGGTGTCAGGTGGGTGAGTCCTGGTCGCCCTGATGCAAGATCATGTGTCCCTTTTTCTCTCTGAGCGTTTTCTCATCCATAAAATGGAGGTCAATGTATCTCTAATCTTATGCAACCCTTTAAGGTGTAACATACGATTCTCAATCCTATAATTCCATATGATCTCTCAATCAAATCACCAGTACCAAAAACCAGGATACGAACTCATCTTATGGCTTCCTCAAGAGGAGGAATGATCAGGGTAGTTGAGAACACATAAAAATCCAAATGAGCAGGTGGTGGCTGAGGAGGCCACCTGGTGGCCACAGGAGCCTTCAAAGGCCCTCTGACATCCAGAAAAGAATGGCGAGGCTCTAAGCAACAGTCCCTTCCCATAACTTCCCTTGCAGGACAGACATCAGTAGTCAGAGAACACCACCCAGCTGCCTCCAGCCAAACCCTCACTGATCCTCAGCCGTACCCAGCCACTGACCTCCTGATACACCACCTCTTTGTCCTGGACTTTATCAAGCTAGCCTGGGAATCAAGAGGCTTGGGGAATACTTCTAACCCAGCTATGTTGGGGTTTAGATGCTATAGAGTTTGCTTCCCTTCTTATGTGGAAAGCAGCCTACCACCAGGGCAAACTAAACGTCAGACTGAGTTATTTCCTATAGTTGTTACTCTGAAAACTTGCAAGTGTATCACTCTGTGCAGACATGGCCTTTATGGTGCCAGCTTTTCAGGACTACTACCAAAATATTAGTAGCCCAGTGTGGATCCCAGCTCTGCTACAATCTATCCAAAAGTCTTTAAGAAAATTACGTAACTCTCTGGTCCCACCTCTTCACCTATACATCAAGAAGTAGGGACTACACCGGGTAAGCTCTTCTTCAGATGTAGCAGTTTGTGTCTGATCCTGGTGGTGACAGAACCCAAAATACGACACTTAAATTTGGTCACATAAGGCAGTGTGTATCTCAGCAAAGCCTGCTTCTGGAGAGTTCCCACTGCTGAGGCCAGGTGGGCAGGTCTACAAAACATGTCTCTGCAATACAAAGGCTCCCAAATAAAAGGTTTTCATATGCACCTACCTTTCCTGCATCTACTAGTTCCGCAATTTCATCTAGATGTACGCCACTGGCCATGAAAAAGGCCCAGCGATAATGGACTCCTTGCCAGAAATGCTGAAAAGAAAACAAAACACGTCAAATATGAATAATAAAATCTGACTTAATGAAAATTCAAGGAAAGGCATTTTCTGGATAAGACAGACAAAATGATTTCCCATTTCATGTTGACAGCTTAGCTCAGTGACTGACAGCAAATGCTCTGTAATGTTTAATGAATGAATGAACAAACAGATGTAGCCACGTCAGCTCAGGCCACTTCTTTCAGCTTAGCCAACAAACAAGTCAACAGCAAAGTGCTCTTTAATGACAGACTCACACACTGGACTGTTTCCCTAAGGAGGAATTAGGGCTGAGACCTCTAGGCTCTCCCTACTAAGGTTTGAAAAAAGCCTAAAGACACTAGAAAAGGGATCTTTACCATATTCAAAAAATGCTTCAAGAGTATGTAAAGGTGCATATCTCCAATGATGAATGTCATTATATTGTACACCTAAAATGTACCAATAAAAGAATATACAAAAAAAGGCTTCAAGAGACAAAAAGGTACCAAATATGATCTTAGAAACTCAATCACAAATTTTTTTTCTGGCTCTGATAGGAATAGGCAGCTTTAAAGGCAAAACAAGGCATGAAGTTCCTTATACATCATGACTGGGTCTTTCTCTACAGTTACAGCAAATACCAAGCCATCAAATCTATATGGTAAAACTTCTCCAGATGAGAATGAGTAAAAATTTTACACCAGGAGAGCTTGACTCAAACACCATACTCACTTGCAACTATATTATTCTTCATGTTGCAGGGAAGTGACCCATTATCAACACAGCATGTGAGCTGAGGTTCTCTGTGACACCTCAATGTCCTGCCAGACCACAGTGCATCAGATGGAAGCTACCCAGCAGTCACATGGGCTCAGCCAGTCCCAGGCTGCTGGCCTCACTGCATCGAGCCAGTTACTAGGTGAGCTCAGGCTTCCTTCCCACTGAGCTCGCTCTGGGCTTGCCACACCTCACAACGGCATAAGTTACCAGCACAGCATGAAGCTGCTAAGTGCAGTCAAGCTCCTCACTGCCTTCACTCGAGCACCAGCTGGCTGTTACTTCAGCCATTCTACCACCCATGTCCTGGCCCAGAGTGCCGGTACCACTACCTCACTGGCAGGCTTGGAGGAAGGATTAGACAAGAATGGACATCAATGCCAGTGCCAGAAGTAAAGTTTATTGAGGAAAGACTGGAATGATGCTAAATCAGAGTCTCAGAATATAGAAAGAAAAAATGTTAACCTTGTTGTCAAGGCAAAGCCTCCCAACAAGGTGTGTTGAGAATAGCTTACTGATTGAGTGGCCACATAGTTTATTTTCCAACTGAGAAAAATTGTGAGAGTTGAGAGTCACCATTAACAACTGCCCGAGGACAAGAGGTAGACAGCCACTGTGGCATAGGTGATGAGATACACTCCCTTTGGCCCTCAGGGTAGCATGGCAGAGCCTGCGCTGACAGAAATCTTAAGAGAAGTTGCTCTTCGCCCAAAGCAGCCTCAATGCACTGTTCAGACTATCATTTCCTGTGTGTCGCGGTGTGAAAGAGGTTGGGAGGCACTGGTCTAAACTTTAAAAAAATAGTGCTGCCTGAATGCTTTTGTGACTGGGTACTAAGAGCACTGAGAATGCCGCTAGCTTACAGGGGGCCCGGTCAATGACATCATCGGAGACCTGTTGAAGTACTTCTCCCTAAGGTTTGGTCACAGGGACTACAATTAAAATATTCTGGGAATTGTACTGAAGAAGGAACATGAATGGTCGCAACTGCTACACGTACAATTCTTTATAGCATTTTTTTTTTTACAGCATGTTATTCTGCAAACTAAAACTCTTTACCTACAACAGCAGAATTTTTATATTCGCTACAAGGGGTCTGTTTTTTTCCTGGGGTGTCACGGGAGAGAGAATAAAGCCAAGCAGGCAGGAGAGTCAGAAGCCTAACAATGAGGCTTTAACTGTGCACAGCCTCAGAAAGACCGTGGAAACTGCCTGGAAGGTTTCCACGTGAGATTACTGTTACCCTCTCTCAAGGAGGGGGAAGGAGAGGAGGAAGAGCACTGTGCCCTTTTTACTCTCCGAGGGCAACTCTGAAGGTTTAACCTGTATGAGGTCTCACTGGAGTATAGACTGTGAAATCTTACAAGAAACATAAACGTGTATTGTAAAGCACTGGAAAGTCAAAGGTTCTGTGAAAAGAGAAAGAAGAGACAAAGGACAGCTAAGCTATCTCTACCACAAAGCACCTTTCCAGCTGCTACCTGAATCAAAGGAAAATAAAGGACAGCAGGCTGCAGAGCTTAAGTTTGTTCACTGTTATTCTTCATACCTGTTTCTGGTTCTTATACAGTTTTATGAGGAGGAGAATCAGCACATTTTACAAATTTAAGGGCTGCAACAAGTTGTAGATGCTCTTTCCAGACAGTCATATGCCGTGTCCCCGTGGGAAAGAACCTGGACATGACCAAGAGGTAATATTCCAGAAAAGCAGAAATAGACTGGGTGCTATCTGCAATTGCTTTAGTTGTTTTCTTTTTTTGTCCTCATACCTGTTTCATATGAACTATGTCACGGTCTTCACTGCTACTCTAAGGATTTAGTTAAGGCACAGAATTCAAGAGACCAAAGTCCTAAATTTCATCTTCCCCCAGAAGGTCCCAAATTAATTTGTTTTTTTCGGTACGGGGAATCAAACTTGACCTTGTGCTTGCCAGGCAGGTGCGGCGTCACTGACCTACATCCCTGGCCCTTCCAAATTAATTTCTAACATAAAGCAGCAGCTTCAGCTGTGGTATAGCTCAGTGGTGGAGCACTTACCTTACAGTGTAAGGCCCTGAGTTCCATCCCAGCACCACAAAAACAGAAAAAGCAGCTAGCAAAATCTATCAAGTCTGTCATCTCACAAACATGAATCAGAGTTGGTTGGGCTAAGTGATTTTTACCACTAAGAAATTTCCTACTGCTTTTCTTCTTTTCTTAAGTGCTGAGTATTTTATCTAATTAAAAAACTAGAATTTATCTTTATCTTTTTCTAACACATATTCCATTTCAGCACTAATTCAATGATCTATAATTACCAACAATTTATAACCTGAAATTATACAATCCTCTGTCTCCACTATGGTGATGACAGGCCGTGGCTTCAGTGGCCAGCAGATGCGCAAGTTCTGCTGTCAGTGCCGAAACTGAGGCTGACCTGCACTCAGCTCCACTCACTAGGTTCGTTCAAGTGAGGTGACAGCTCCACAGAGGCCTGGGCACAGTGGCTCATCAGTAGCTAGGGTTTCTAATCTGTAGGGGGCAGACAGTGCTAGGATGAGCTGATATAATCCTGGTAAAGCATGATGGCTCTACTTGCCCTGGTAGCCTCAAAGTAAGAGTACACTTTTCTTTAGGTTTTTGAAATTCAATGAAATGGCCAAAGCCCACCAAGGATCAGCAAGCTCCTGCCTGGGAATCACTGTTGTGCCTCACAGGAAAACAGCAGCTGTACGCTGTCTGAATGAAATTTCCACCTTTACATATGAGAGATTATATGTGTTAAGACTGGAGTGACAGAGAGAAGGCCATTAAATATAGGCAGAAAGGAAGCAGACAAGGTACCAGATAGAATCAAGAGATGTAACAACTAATTAGGAAGCTAACATTTAATAAGAGCTTTTTATGTATGAAGCATTATGCCACATTCACTTTGATTATCTAATTTAATCCTAACAACAATGCATAAGGTAGGTGAATTATTAACTTCATTTTACAGGTGCAGACATTGGGCTTAGAGATGTTAGGTAACTTGTAGGATCACACAGCTACTCAGTTCAGTCAGATCTGAACCCAGCCAGTGTGATTCCCAGAGTGCATGCTGGCCACGATATGCTATGCTGCCCCAGAGGAAAGACAAAGTGGCCAGGGCTCACACCACTTTCTAAGCAGCAGGGGCCACATGCTTGCTCTTACCCGCTGAGACACTCCTTCCTACCTTTAATGCCTTTGTGCCCACTGTGAATCCCGTCTGCAGCATGCCGTCTGCTACGCCCAGGCGATCCATGTTCAGGAGGAAAGGAGTCACCAAAGTCACATAGGTGCCTCCTGACCATTTCTTGAGAAAATTTAGAGCCCATGTTTCAGTGGATCCACCAACATTATCAAGGATAAAATCAAACCTAGAGAAAGAAGCAACACAATATCCTTGTCAGTCCCTTCACTCCCATCACCAGGTGACCACAGGGTTTATTTCTGTGACAGCTCAGAAGCCATCTTGCAGCACCACCCTGCTGAGGGACAGGGGCTCAAAGGATACAACCCTCATCCTCTATGGCTTCTCTCCAAGGAAAATTCAATGTGACTAGATTTCTTTGCCATAAAAATCATATTTTTAATACTTTAAACATGATCTAACCAAGTGGTCCTGAATTAGAGGGGACTTTGGCTCCTCCAATGCACAGAACAGACTTACACACCAAAAGAGTATCCTCACCAAAATATCAATATTGAAAAACTTAGGTTGCCAAGGTTGAGGAGCCCCAACTTGAGCTTTGTAGAAAACTGCAAAGTGATCCATTCAATATAAATCAAAGTATTCTGTACTGCATACGAATACTTGGAAAGAAAAAGCATATATGATTTTTACTCAAAAGAATGATTACTTTTATTTCCTCCATAGTTAAAAATACTTGGGAGGGGGCCGGGGATTTAGCTCAGTGGCACCATACCTGCCTTGCAAGCGCAAGGTCCTGAGTTCAATCCCTGGTACCAAAAACAACAACAACAACAACAACAACAATAAAACAAACAAAAAATACTTGGGAGGAATATCCTCTTCCCCTTCTAGAATTTTCTACTTTTTGGTTTCACGGACAGTATCAGGAAGATGCATAAAGAGAGATCAACATCATTCTCCCAGTCTTCAGTTCTGCTCTAACATGGCAAAGAAATTCATCATATGGAATCCACAGGAAATGACAGATACTCAAATCCTTAAATCTCACCTAAAAGCTGCTATAATCACTATGCTCCACTTGGAAGAGATAAAACCCACTAAAGCTTTTAAATACTTTGGAAAAAATGAATCTATTTATAGAATGCATTGTGTAAATTAAGCAAATCAATTGAATCTCTCTTGGGTAAATCTTTTTTCCCTTCCCAAATTCATCCTGGTGAAGTCGAACATCAAAGCTTCTAAAACCAGCTTTGGCCAATTTCATAGATCTTGGGTCTTCCAAGGGATTAAACTAAAGAAAGACAAATAAAAATCAAAGGACATGAGATGCAGAAGAATGACCTTACTAGACAATTATTCCTCTCATTAGAATAGTTTCTACTTCCTTCCCAATTTTTGAATAAACAAAAATGAGGATACTTAAAACTTAAGGGCAGCCTGGTATTATGGAACAGGTACTGTCTGAGAAGTCTAGAAATCAAGTTATAGACTCACCTCTTCCACCAATGATTACTGGCAGGACTCTGAGCATGCAAAAAGCTACTATGTCCTCTGCCTCTCATTTTCTCAACTATAACATGACAGGGACAGACTGAATGATTTTAAAGTCCTTCCTGCCATAAAAGTTCAAACATTGAAAAAGCTGCTACTTGGAAGAAGAAACAAATTTACTGTTGGTAGATTCAAATTCCAAGAGAAATTATAAAAATCAATTTTAACAAAAGCT
>NW_004624780.1:15624477-15690196 GCF_000247695.1 Heterocephalus glaber | reverse complement strand
ATCCCCCACAATGCCCAGGATAACTGTAGCACTGGGCTGCACAGCCAGACTGAGGGTCTTCTGACCTTCCAGAAACCAGTCAGGGTCTCCCATTCTCTGCAAACAAACCCAGACAAATACAATACTGAAGGAAGAGAGAGGGGAATGGGCGGCCTTTGCTATGCAGAAGCCAGGTCCTGGATACCTGTTATGTTCCCAGCCATGTCCTGACACAGGAGCTTTATATTTGCTGTTACTCTTGTCCAGTTAATTTTTTTTAGATACCCTCAATAATTAAATAGTATTGAGCACCTACTATGTGCCATACAGTACAGTAAAAAGCAGAGGGGTGTAGCAGGGAACAAGGAAAACAATTCCATTCGAGAGGCTCATTCACAACACTGCTTACTCGGAGAGGCACTCTTCAATCATTCGCCAAGACAACCTCCTCCTCAACCATTCACTGTCCTCCTTCCCTGTATAAATTTTCCCCACGAACCCTGACCACCAAAACCCCCCAACCAGAATGTAACACCCATGATGGGGGGATGTGTCTCTTCCGACTGTAGCCAGGCTTTCAACCATGCTCAGCAGGGAAGATGCTCCAGGCAGGGTGGAACAGTGCTTCCTTGGGAGTGCTGCCACACTGCTGCTGCAGCCGGCAGTGCCAGCCAAGACAGTTGAGAAAGCTAGGCAGGGTCAGATAGGGGCTTTTTTTGAGACAGGGTCTCACTGTGTAGTCCAAGCTGGCCTCAAACTCACAGCGATCCTCCTGCCTCAGCCTCCAGAGTGCTGGGATTAGAGGTACGTGCCACCACACCCAGTTATTCCCTCTTTTTATTTAATCTATGAAAATACATTATTCAATATGAGCAAGAATACTAGGTTTCTGAAAACTAATCAAAAAAGGAAAAACCTTTGAAAGAGTAGCAGTCAAACAGTTTTCCAAATACTGTTCAGTTGTATTCTCAGCTTCAGTTTTGCCTTGGCTAATGAAGATCAGGTTAATAAACAAGAGCAACAGTGAAAACAACAGAGTGAGAGAGAAATCCTAATCTGTCCCTGTTGGGCCCAACCACAGGCTGAATTCAGACACACCAAGGACATCCACAGAGCTCCGTTCCCAGTGTCTACTTAGTGAGCCGACACTCAAAGTGTGCTTATTGCTAATCAGGTATCTTCATGCACTATTTTATATTCTTCCTATGGTGACAGATACCACTGAAGGGAATGTAGTTCCAATTTCCCTTCAGACTTCTGCAAGCCAGCAATGAAAATATGTTAACTTAAAATTAGCAAAAGGCCACATAAAGTAACTTCCTCAGTGCAGATCACACTATGTTACTACACCGTGTTAACCTCCGGGATTAGAATGGAAGCCGATCTAAAGGGCTTCTAATGATACAGATCCCAACAAGACTTAAGGCCATCAGACCACCTCACACTTGCATTAGCAACTGTCCTTGTGGCCACTGCCCAATGGGACACTGTTCTAATACATACGGTTTTGAGGGTTTCAGCTGCTCTTCTACACTTCCAGATTTGTAATCAATTACATCATCCGCCCCAAGCTTCCTTACAAGCTCATTGGCATCTTTAGAGCAAACTGCTGTCACATGAGCATCCCACGCTTTCATTATCTGCCAGAAAAAAAAGAGGAGGGTGGAAAATAGAAAAACTGCATTAAAAATAAAATTGGCACCGCATGTACATCTATCTGACTAATCTGTAGAGAACTTTACCTCATCTTAACAAGAAGTATAGGAAGCCATCTGTCAGACTAGTAAAAATGATAAAACTTTTTCATTCTGAAGAAAATCTCGAGAAATAGACTCAGTTTCTATAGGGAAGCCAGCCAGTACCTCTAGGAATGAAGCTTTAATCAATCCACTCAGAAGAGCTCAGTGTCTCAGAGCCCAGAAAACACTGGGTTAATAGCCTCAAATTTAGTGCTTGTAGTGATGACAAAGGTAAGTGGGAAAATAAGACATAATCACACACGCTCAAAAAATGACTATCTCAACTGTGTTCAGAACATTAAAATGCAACACTCCTTCATTTGTGTCTCCAAAAATTGTTAATGCAGTATTGAGTCGGGCAGTGTAGTAAAGCAATCAGCTATTCAGTGCTGGGTAACATAAAAAAGGCACTCTTTAAGAGGGGCAAGAAAAAAATGGCCATTTTATTTTTAAAACATGGACCATGTCCTCTCCTTTGAAGTAGGAAGACATAAATAAACAATTACCAGATTTTAAAAATGCAGATGAATTAATCTTAAAATAAGAAAAACTAAATTTAAATTAAAAGGAAAGGTAAATTCTAATATGATTCTGGATTAAGAATGCAGAAAGCATCCTGCTCCAAAAGTGCTATAATTCTTTTCTATAATATCCATTTAATAGGGTTTCTAATGAGATGTTTTTTTTTAAATGAAAATTACAAAGCACTAATTACTGGAGAAGGCCCAGGTTAAGGACTAAGGTTCTCTAAACTCCTGAACACATAAGCTGTTACTTTATTAATTTATTTAGGTGGTGCTGTGGACCGAGCCCAGTTTCACACATGGGAAGCAAGCGCTCTCCCACTAAGCCACACCTTCAGGCACCAATTTCAAGAATTAAAGGGGACCATTTTCAGCTTAATTTTGAAAATAGCAAATTAAGTTCACCAAGAAATTTTATACTGAGAGTTATAGGTCATAACACATCAGCTGTTTTCTCAATCCTGCATTTCAATTTCTTGAACTCCCTGTGGGTAAACTGCAAAGGTTCACTAGATTACAAGGAGTCTGTGCTTCACGCACTGTGACCCCCACTCCAGGGCACACAGAGTTGCTAAATAAACATCTGGTAAGCACAAAAACATGGGGTTTAAAACCCATTCATAATCTTCCCTAATTTCTCACTTTTTATTCTAAAAAGCAATATTGGCCAAGGGTTTGTATATCCTGCAAATCCAAGGAGAATTAAAACATCTATGAGACATCATGTAGGATTTATTTTGCTTATAGGCTGCAAACAGATACTTGAGGAAAATATCATGCTGCACAATTCCCAAATCAAATTCAAACATAATCCAAGACAAACAGCTCATTGTGACCATTCTTTTTCTACTATCAATATAAAAAATGGTTGAGTAAAAAGAAAATTATATGCTAAGTACCTACATGTAATGTGTTTTTCTTTAAAGGCTCAGGAAGAATGTCACAAATTTAAACAGTTCAATTAGTTTTTTTCCAAATTCTAATTTTTCCTTCCTTACTTGGAACTACAGTATCCAGTACCTTTGAGCATTACTAAAGGGTTTAGTTTGGTTTTCTGTAAAATAAAACACACACATAGAAAAACCTATAAGGCAAACACCACTGAGATAAACAAAATGCCAGCAGCTATTCCAAAGATCTTGTGCCTTATTCAACACAAGTTCCTCCCTCACAAGGCATTATCATCTTTACTTTTACAGTAATCACCTCCTTGCATTTAAAAAAGGTTTTCCACTCTAATGTGCATTCCCTAGGCACTATAGTCAATCTTGCATATTTTTAAAATGTGATCTCTTTTAAATGAAATTATAGGCTCCTCTTCTAGCCCTTTGCTTTATTATAATTTATCTGTGGAAAATTTTAAGTCATTTGACCTACAGAGTTCCCAACCAGGATGGCAAACCTTTTAGAGCTTTCAACGATAACAAACAGCTGGCTGCAGCACATATGCCACAGGTTCGCCACCCCAGTCTAGAATTTGATTACACACTCAGGATAGTTTTGCATGTTTCTCTGTCTTCTGTATTTTCTGCAACTTGCCAGATCTGGAGACGGGATCAAACTGTGTTTCAATTCCTATAGGAAAGCCAGGAAGGTGGTCAGGTGAAACTAGAGAAGGTACATGTCATATCTGGTTGTTACGCATTTTATAATCTTGGCAGTTATCAATGCTCAATATCTGTACCCGTTTATTGGTGGTTGCACAACAGTGATGTTCTAATTCTCTTTCATTTAGTAACTGGAGTACTTTCAGTATCTGTTCTATTCCCTTGCTTTGGTTTTCCATTCACCAATCTTTGCCTGTTTTCAATACTTAACACTATCACCTGAATATGCTTATACCTTACTCTGGAATTTAAAATTTCCCTATTCTATTTCTCCTAAGGTAGCATTACATGTTGTGTTTATTTGCCACTGAATTCTTTCTAGAATAATCTTTATTACCAAATGATTTTTTTCATTTATTTTTACCTTTTTTCCTGTTATTCCAATCCTGATTTATTTTATACTTTTATATTTTGCATTTTTAATATTTTTTAGTTTTGAAGTGGATTACATTTCCATTTCAAGGTCATGTTTTCTGATTGCTTTCACCATCTACAGATACGTTATTCTACTCTTTATCCTTATTTTCCCTATAATAGCTTTCTATGGGATTTAACCTTGACACTTTTCAATTACTCACTTTTCATTTTATTAAAATATTTGTGTTGTGAAATAGACATAAAACTCCACAGAGTATAAGTGTATGACTTAACAAATTACTACAATGCAAATCTCTCTCTAAATATCACTCAAGATTAAGAACTAGAATACCACTCATGCTCCTGGGCCTCCCAATAAAAAACCCCTCATTCTTGGCATACTAACGATCATGATTTTTATTATAGTTTTGCCTTTTTAAAAAGTTTTACTTGGTAGGCATTCTTAAATACTATTAGTTTCCCTGTTCTTGAATGTAACTGAATGTAATCGTATGAGAGTCCTCTTTTGTATCTGAATTCACTCAACATTCTGACTGTGAAATTCAACAACTCCACTGTTTATAATTATGGTTTGTTTTCATGACTGTATAATATCCCAAGGTAGGAATCTATCACCGTTTATTTATTCATTTTACTGTTGATAGTTGTTGTTTCCAGTGGGGGATATTACCAGAATAGTCTAGTTTTGAAATTCTGATACATATCTTTTTTTTTTTGGTACCAGGGATTGAACACGGGGCCTTGCACTTGAGAGGCAGGCGGCAGAACCACTGATATGTACCTAGCCCTTGGTACATATCTTTTGGTAAACATGCTGCATATATCTATAGGGTATATGCCTAAGAGTGGAATTATGGGGTTGTCACAGGGCAATGTATATTCAAATTTAGTATGTGGAGTACCGCCCCACTGATCATGCCCCAAGCAGGCTTTAAGCAGTGCAGGCTGTAAAGAGTTAACCCTGCAATTGGCTTATTTTAAGTGAGTCTGACCAAATCATATAAGATAACACATAGCTGAAGTCAGAGTGACTCTTAATCAAATTCTGTTCCTAGCCTAACACAAGAATGCTTTGTCACTTCTTTTGTAAGTCTTGTTTGCATCAGCAATGTATCCCTAGCAACCACGTGTAACCCTTCGTGCAGCCCCTTTACCCTAACCTAACAATAATGGTGTCATCAATAAACATCGATGGTTCTGGCTGTTCAGGCTCTTTGCTTACTCAAGCACTGGTCATTCCAGTTCCTCATCTCTGGCTCTTTAATTCTATCTCCAAGTCTTTCTTCTCACCACGCATCATAGCACTGAGCAGACAGAATTGGTTATCTTAACAGTATTTTGGCTACTGCATTTCTATGTATACTTTAGAATAACCTTATCAATGTCTACAAAAAGACCTGCAGAAATTCTGACTGGCACTGATTGTTTCCTATTATACTGCAAACTTCCAACTACTTGTACTGCCCATGGTCTTCCTTCCTAAAAGCTCCCTGACATTTACTACACAAAACACTCACATGTTAAACCACTGGAAAGGTGAACACTTCCTTCTACATTAGAACATGTTCCTCTTGCAAAAGAAATTTGAAATTACAATGGATTTATGAGAACTATCTTTCTCTTGGCTTTTAAGGAAAAGTAATTTATAAATGTGAATTTAACAATGTAAACAAAATCTTCCTATTTACAAGGTTAAAATTTGTTTTTACCTGTATTGCAAAAGTACCAACCCCGCCAGAAGCGCCCAAGATTAAAACTCTGCAATGCAAAAGAAATGAGAATAATGAGAATCTGAAGTAGATATAAATAGATAAATAAATGTTTTCAACATGTAACTGACTCAGTGACAATCCCTAAAGCAGTCATTTGGCTTCCCAAGATCAACCTATACAGGATTTTAAGTTCATTAAGAAGCTGTAAGTACTTAAAATTAGACATTCAATGAACTCTTTAACTCTTAACTCTTTACCAAGAATATATAATCAATAATAATTTCTCCTTTTTTAAGTAGCTCAGGACACTTTGTAACATGTCTTACAATTTCTCCAGACTAAAATTACCACAGCTTCTTTGTGAGAGATTTAGGGCCCTTTTAGTGTATTAGTTATCCTCTACAAAAATCACATTCCTGACCACATTCCTGCCATGCTCATCAACCATCACAGAGATTATCTCATCCTCGAGATGACTTCCTGTTAAGACAGATGAATGCATTCTATCAACATAATCCTCCTGTGCTGCAGGCGCTATCTACTCACTAGAGCCTCCTGCCACTCAAGATGACGGTGCTTAGCTTACAGGTGAGTTGGGGGCAGGGGCAAAGAAATCGTGACTCCTCTAAAATTCCGAATTTCCTAAAATAACATGTAAAATGTGGTATAGGTATGAGTATGCATGTGTGCACTGGAAAGTAGGGGGATCTAGACCCAATATCCTTTTCTCAGAGAAGTTTGTGATCCAAAAGAAAATGGTCAAGAATTACTGCTTTATGCCTTTTTTTTTTTTTTTTGAGCTAGGGTCTTGCTATATATTCTATGTATTCCAGGCTGGCTGAACTCACTATGTACCCCAGGCTGGGATTTCAGTAGCCCACCACCACACCTGGCTCATTTTACATATTATTACACTTTACTCTTGAATTAAGCTAGAACTTCAGAGAATTGCCTACCGGGACTGCACGATTTCAGAAAGTTGTTTGTACTGAATTGCACTTTAGTAATTATGCTACCAATTGAGGTTGAGGGTCATTACAAAAAAGTAATTGTTTGGTATTTGAGACTCCATTAGCTAAGGGGATACTGTGGAGAGAATTCCGAGCAGTACCCACAGAAGAACATTTTTCTGAAGACTAAGTGGTGGGAGTAGCTGTTGTTATTTATTGGTCAATATAAACTACATAAATGCTAGCTGTGGGTCCCTTTCGTCTTGGCTGCTACAAAATGTAGAGCATTTTGCTACCTAGCTCTGGCAGGTACTCTGGATCTCAGAACATGTTTAAGGACTACCAACTTAACCCTACTTTCATTTTTTTTCTTTCTTACCTGTATCATAGAAGGCTGGTTGTTACCCTTTATTTTATCTTAAAAGTTACTACTGGGCCGGGGATATAGCTCAGTGGTTCTGCCGCCTGCCTCAAAAGCGCAAGGGCCGGAGTTCAATCCCCAGTACCAAAAAAAAAAAAAAAAAGTTACTACTAAAATTTCTAAGCTAGCTGTTTCCTTTCAAATTAATACCATCAAATGTAATTAAAAGTCTCCTTGTAAATTATGTTCCTTCTAGAATAGTTTTAATATTACAGAGTTATCAATTGTGAAGAGCAGAAGAAACTTTGAAGACCCACTCTTCCAAAACTCTTCACTTCATAGACTTTATAGTTGTGATACTAAGTGGGGAAGAAAGCACTAAAAGTGCCTCAGTGACCCAGCTAAAATTTAATTCACCAGTGAACTATTTTACTCTCCTACTTTATTGAAATGTAGCTAAACTCTCCTTCAAGGTCTTCATAATCTGATGATCTCAACTCTCTCCTTTTCCTCTATTTCCTAAGCAGAACTGTCCTGCTCTGAGACCCCAGGCTCCTTATTCTTCCTAAGCTCCACGCACCTTGGCTCATTCTCCAGGAAAATATCTTCCCAACCTGCTAAGCTCTCCCTTCCCTTGAAAGCCCAAGTCCCAGGTTTCCTCCACAATACCCTAGACATAATCCAGAGCCACACATTTGGCCTCTGTCACACTGTTAACTCATGCATACATCCTGCTTCCCAAAGTATTCTGCCAACTCTCAGAGACAGAGATCCCCCATTATGCCCTGCTCTGGCCATACTACCCTAGATGTAGCAGACGCATGATCAATGTTCCTTGACTTTAAAGATTATTCAATTAGCATTAGATCCCACACTCAGGACAATTGCTCCCACCTGGGAGCTTGAAAGACTGCACTAAAGCTTCTTCCAGTAAAGAAAATCTTAAGTTAATTTCTAGTTCTCTCCCTACAAAGGATGGATTAAAAAGATACTAAATACAATGGCTGTTTAAGGACTCAACTGCCAGACACACCTCCTACCTCATTATTGTCAGTTCATCTCTTCATAATTCTTAACCAAACCAGCCTCATTTTCTCAAATAAAAAAGCACAATTACGTTTCACACCAGGGGTTGGCAAAAAAAGGAAGTGGTACTGAAATAGCAGCTTCAGTTCTGGATACTGCCACCTGCTGGCACCCACAAAGTGCAAAACATGATTTGTTACTGTGAAGAAAGGTATGCCATGTTGTTTGCTGGTTGGTTTATATACAAAAGGTGTCAAGAAAACACTTTACTTGCAAAAAGCACTATAATTGGACCGGGGATTTAGCTTAGTGGTTTTGCTGCCTGCTTTGCAAGTGCAAGGACCCGAGATCGATCCCCAGTACCAAAAAAAAAAAAAAAAGCACTATAATTCAAAATTGTCAAGATTTTTAATCATATGCCTTCTCTTGCTTCCTACTCCATAAAGAGAGCTCCTCTGAAGTTAGTAAGGATTGCTCTAGTGGCAAAAGTAAAAAATTCCAGGGAAACATGAATAATTATTATACTGCTATGCATTCTTAAGCCAAATTCCAAGTTGCTCTTCATTTCTGTCTAATCTCTGAAGTCTCCCTAAACAAAAATTAAAGTACTAAAGCAAAGTTGGCTTTTTTTTCTTCTGTGACTGAGACACTTTTTATTTAGCATTTGGGTACTTAAGTCCTCTACAATCACAGTTTTCAGTATTATAATCTTATGAGGTAGGTTATAAACTGCCTTACAAATTAAAAAAAAAAAATTAACTGCAAAACAACCAGAGAACCAGAAGGAAGAAATCATCCTTCAAGTTTCTGTATTACTGCTTGGTCTCAGAAATCCTTGAATGTCAAGGCTGAGTATCCAGAGACTTTGGCGCTATTCTCAGCTCTCTCACCACTGGAATCCCTAATCTTCAGATGCCTCATCTATGAAACAATAATCAGAGAGGTGCATTCTGGGAGCCAATGAAAAGAAACTGCTAATTTAATCTAAGCTTATATTTCATTTCTCCACCTTTCTAACATGCAAGTACATGGCCTCCATGATCCCCACCACCACCACCACACACAGAGGGGAAAAAAGACGCAAGCACCATCTACTAACTCCTGATGGCCTAGAAAAATAACAAACACAGCTAAATCTTCCATAGCAGAAACAAATGGTCTTTAAGAAATAAGGATGATGCTGAAAATGTATCTTTCTTCACGTACAGTGGACCCTTGAGTTATGACCAGCCTGACATATGAACAACTTGGGTTATAACCAGAATTTTAGTTTTAACTTACAAAGTCTTGTATTATAACCTGAATGCTGGCCTCTTGTGCTTCCAGATGATCTGAGATACAGTTTTATCCTTTAAAGGGTTCTGGAAGGAACATTATAACATCCTTTCCTGTGTGGGGTTGATTGAGAAATCCTGGACCAATGCCTCTCTAAGGACACTGAGATCAGCCTGTATACAGGAGAGAGACTTTGAAGGCTGTGTAGAGGAGCTTGAGCCTTCATTGACCAACCTGAGTTACAATCAGCCCTCAACAAATTGAGTTTTTAAGTCAAGGGTCCACTGTACTGTTTTGTTTTGGGGTTTTTTTGGTACCAGGGATCAAACTCGGAACCTTGCGCTTGCGAGGCAGGTGCCGGAACCACTGAGCTAAATCCCTGGCCCTGACTGTACTAGTTTTAAATCGGAGGAAAAGGTGAGTAAAAGATAGCAAAGTATCTTAGCAAAATATGCTAAGTTTATTCCCTAAAGTGAGTGAGAAACTTAACTGGACTAAGTAGTATAGAGCTATAAAGCAAATCAACCAAATAAGACCATGATAGGCTGGATTTGAGTGTCCTCCTCTTCTATGCCTCTGTAATTCATGCTGACATTCCCCATTTGTAGGAGAGTTCATGTATAAAGTAGATGTTTGGAAATTTACATACACGTTCCCATGAAAACAAAACTACTATTTGTAAGTTTTGGCAAGGTGCCCAGGGTAACTATTTATAAAACTTTAGCTAACCCATAATGGAGTAAGAACTTCACACATAGGATAAGAATGCTTCTCTTATCTGAGATGTATTCACAGTTTCAACCAAAGGTACTGGAATGCCTCTTCCCAAATGGATAGGCAGTAGGAACCATCTCAAATCACTATTTCCTTCAATCTTGCACAGAAGCAGAGGGAAGGAATGCTTATGACAGGTGACAATAAAATGACCAGGAAGGATTTACCACGCAGCCAATGAAGTTGAAGCTTTGGACCCCTCACTTATACACAGCTCCAGCAATGTATTTGCATGAACGCATTTTTATAAAATTTACAAAAGTAAGATATGTCTGTCTGGTGTGGTAGGAGACAACTGTAATCCCAGCACTCGGGAAGCTGAGGCAGGAGGATTGCTGAGAGCTTGAGACCAGCTTGGATTATATAGAAAGTTCAAGACCGGTCTGAACTACATAGTGAGACCCCATCTCAAAAACAAAACAAAACAATAACAACAAAAGAAAGATATGCCCATCACAATCAGGTAAGATTGCTTTTTCCATTCCTATACTTGCTCCCAACACACTTCTTTGTAATAGCTTTCTGTTGTTGTGACAAAATATTTGAGAAAATCAGTTTAAAAGACAAAAGATTTCTTTTGGCTCACAGTTTGAGAGGTTTCAGTCCATGATCACTTGGCTCTGTTGTTTCTAGGCCTTTGATGAGACAGACCGTCATAGTAGGGAGCACATGGAGGAACAAAGCTATTCACCTCATGGTGGCCAGGAAGGAGAGAAAAAGGGGCTGGGGACAAAATATACCCTTCAAAGGCACATTTCCAGTCATCTACTTCCTCTAACTAGGTTTCATTCCTAAGATTTCCACTGCCACCCTAGAACCCATTAACTATGAACCCACCAATGGATTGACCTATTCATGACATCAGTCCTCATGATTCAATCAACTTCTAGTGGTCCCACCTTGGAATACTTCAGCACTGGGGATCAAGCCTTCAAAACACAAGCTTTGGGGGGACATTCCATAGCTAAACTATAAACACCCTCTTGTCAGGTACTAGATTTGGCTAAAGGGAAGTTGTTTTAGAGGTACTGTAGTCTCCTATCTATGGTTTTGTTTTTTGCAGTTTCAGTTACTTATAGTCAATAGTGACCCAAAAATGTCACAAACAAAATTATAGAAATAAATAATTTATAAGTTTTAACTATTGCAGTAGATTATTATATAATTGTTCTATTTTATTAGTTATTATTAATTGCTTACTGTGCTTATTTTATAAATTAAATGTTATCATAGTTATGTATGGATAGGAAAAACCACAGAATGTATGAGGCTTGATATTATCTGTTTCAGGCATCCATGGGGGGGGTGGGTCTCAGAAACATATACCACATGGAAAAGGGGGACTGTGGTACATTTGCTGTGGATTTGTGAGTAATTTTTGAGGCACTTCTTCATACAGTTTAGTTATTGCTAGCTGTTCTGGTCTAAGAATGCCTTCCAAGAATATTCCCATCTCTCACTAAGTCAACTCAGCTAAAATACCATCATGATATTTTATTAAGACTGAGTATGACTACATCCAGTACTGGATTATGTGAGTAGCAAAGAACAAACAAGGTTAAATTAACAAGGTTTCGTATGTACAGAGCAAAAAGCTAGTCTGTGGAAAATTCTTCCAATCAAAACATGTAAAAACTTCAAATATACCACTATAGGGAACATGTTAACAACAAACTAGTTAATAAGACTTGTTAATTAAAATCCAATAGTATTTGAGACTTATTCACTGAACAAGAAAACTTGAAATGCCTTGAAATCTTAGTTCATTGATAAAAGAAACTTGAAAGGCATTGTTCAAAAGTTGACAACAATCCTAAGTTTTATATGATATGAGCGGTAGAAAGGGAGGAAACTGGGTTTAGGAATAACAAGTTTTGGCTCAAGGTAAATCACAATTAACTGACATTAGGATGATAGCTGGGGTGATACTTGGTTAAGTTTCATTTTCTATAAATTGAGTTTGAAATACAAAGGAAACATCTAATTGGAACTCAGTACAGAGGTTAGACTTAGAACTTAAAGGGCTAGAAGACAAAGTCTTTTTTAAAATGACAAATGGTCAAAAGGCAAGAAGAAAAGTAAAGGAGTTTGGTGTCCCTAAAACAGTCCCAGATACTTCAGAGAGATCACACCAGAAAAAGAATTTAGAAGTATCACTGGGTTTGGCAACCTACCTCTGACTTCATGAGGGTACCTATAAAACTAAAATTTCCAGGAGTGGGGTTTCTACTCTTCTGTTAACTGAACCTGTCCCCTACCCAAAATGACTTGGCCAGGTACAGATGAAAAGCCAAAGCCCACAGGGGTGGTGGAGCAAAGTGGGAAGAAATTACGTGGGTGGGGAGGTAAAGGACAGGCAGTAGAAGACATATGAAAGAAGAAAGCTCATAGGATTGCCAAATGGCCATTTTAATTTTAATATAAACATATTGAGAGGAGGATTGGTGTTTTTAAGTTTGAGCCTGTTTATTAACAGAATTAATCAGACACCTAATTTACACTTACATGACAAACTTTCACTGTCAGAGACTAATCTCAAAAAAGAAACTGAAAATTATTGCTAAATTCACTGTATTGAGTTTCCAGCATACAGAATTTAAAAGTGAAATTTATTTTGTGGAAGAGGAATGATTCAATTTCTAACACTTTCTAATACTTCTGTCAAACAGAGTGAAGTACAATTTTCCCAGCAAGAGATGAATTTCAGGCAGAGCATGAAATATTCAAGGGCACAGAAGATACCACCATTAAATAAAGCCTTCAGATTATACCACATTCACAAAGTATCAGTTGTGACAACTTTTAAAAATATTTCTATTCATCTTTAGAGCCCTAAATTACCTACAAATAAATCAACGAAACTACAGATAGGTTGATAACAAGGGAATAAGTCAATCTGATATTTTTAGTGATACCAAAATACAGAAAAAATTGACATTATATGACATCAGCATTAAATTCCTCTTGGTTCACCAATGCTCAGTTGTTACAGAAATATAATTAGATAACTAAGAAAGAACAGGTGGGTAAACACCACTGGACTCTTAGAAAGCAGTGTCTTAATTTCAGGAAGTTGCTAGTTACAAAAAATCCTATAAAGGGCCGGGGATTTAGCTCAGTGGAGCCACACCTGCCTTGCAAATGCAAGGTCCTGAGTTTGATCCCCAGTACCACAAAAAAAAAAAAATCTTATAAAAATCTTTCAAGATGTTGATAGTGAATTTTTTTCATTTTTTTTTAAATTTGTGGCAGTATTGGAGATTGAACCCAGGGGCACTCTGCCACTGACTCATCTCCAACTCTTTTTATTTTTATTTTTATTTTGAGAAAAGGTCTCACTAAATTGCCTTGGCTGCCCTTGAACTTGTGATTCTGCTGCCTCAGTCTCCCAAGTAGCTGAGATTATAGGTGTACATCATTATGCTCATCTTATTATTACCAGTTTTTGCTTTTAATTCCTTAAATGGTTTAAAAAACAGACTGTAAATACTTGATAACAAATATTGGCCTGTTTTGTACAAACTAAAGTATGCCTTTATGCTAATATTGTAGGTAACAGAAAAAGAATAATTACTGCTTAGAGAAGCTAAAACAGGTTCCACCAATCACAATGAATAGAATGAAAAAAAAATTCACTTAGGGTACTCGAACCTCTGAGTTTAAGTATAATAAAATGCTGCTATATAATTTCTTCATTAGAACTACTTTTGGGCTGGGGATGTAGCTCAGTGGTAGAGCACTTCCCTAACATGTGCCAAGCACTGCAAAAAAACCCCAAAAAACAGATTTTTATAGTTCTTTAAGGTGCTCATCTCTCTTGTAATTCTCACTAATAAGCAAAGAAGTGGGCCATTATTATAGTCCATGAGTAGCAACTTCAGTAAACTGACATTTCCGGGAGTGACAACTGTTAAGTGCTATCATCCAAATGTCTGAATCTGCCCAAAATTCAGGTGTTGAAATCATAACCCCCAGGTAATGGTATGGTAGTGATTAGGTCATGCAGGTAGAACCCTCATGAATGGGGTCAATGCTCTTAAAAGCAACCCAAAAAATATCTGGCCCCTTCCAGCATGAGAGGGAAAACATGAACACACTGTCTAGGAACAAGAAATCTGCCCTCATCAGACATGGAATCTACCATTATCTTGATCTTGGACTTTCCAGCATCCAGAACTGTGAGAAAGCCATCAGTTTATGGTATTTTGTTACAGCAGCCTGAAGAGACAGACAGCAGGGTCTCTCTATCACTCACAACATATGCATCCCACAGGTCACTACACATATGAGAATACAAAAGAAGTTCACAATGTAAATTATTAAGTTGCTTTACAATGAATTTTACTTTAGGTTAACTAATGTGGCTAAATCAATAAACAGATCTAACTCTGTATAATACAGGACAATGGTCTCAAAAGGTATAAAATTATCTACTTCTCAATGTTCTCCTCACTATCTATACCAGTGATGGTAAACCTTTTAGAATTTTCAATGATACAAACAGCCCACTGCGACACATGTGCCACAGGTTTGCCATCACTAATCTATAGTGTCCTACACTCAGTGACTCAGAGGACACTCCAAAGAGACCACACATTGTATATGATCACCTGCCTAGCTGCTGGCAGAGAGTAGGATACAGGGCTCCAATTTCCCAGTTCAGGCCAGTATTGTCTAAATAGACCATAACAGCATACCAAAGAATTATCCACAAAGCCTACAATAAGCCAGGAGTTCATACCTCCATCCAAGGACAGCCAGTCAGATTTTTGTCTTAAATTGCTTTCTACAATATATTAAAAGTATTCCTCGAGGGCCTTAAAACAAAGGAATGCAAGTTCTCTTACCATAGTATGCATACAGTCATGCAGGCATACAAAGCCTAATGCTTTTAAGGGAGAAACAGAACAAAACAAAGCATCAATTTCATTGCAAACCCTACAACAACAATAAAGGTCTAAAAAATCTGGAGTGAGATTTTTGCAAGGTTGTTAAGATAGACCGTTAGAAAAATCTGTGGTCAAATACATTTAATGTAAACAGTTTGACTAAAATGGCAACTTCAAAAGATAGGCCAGAAAAGCTTTAAAAATAAACAAGGTTGACCTTTAGAGGAAAGATTTGCTTTGAATTTTATGATAAATGATAGCACCTCATTAGATGAACAGTCTTCACAATGCTTTCAGAATAGTTTAAACTTTCATTAAATTTAGCACTTTATCACTCAGTACATTAAATGTAAAGTGCACTCAGTACTTTAAATGTAAAGTGTACTATTTCATAATAGGAATATACAATGACGTAGACGTTATTTTACCTGCAAAACTCCTTAATAAAAAAGAACTATATTGCTTTAATTTATTATAATTTTATCTACAGCTCTCTCCTCCCTTACATTAATGGTTCTCAGTACAGTTTTCTCAACAAAAAAAACAAGATCAGTTTTTTCTATGGTACCAACTTTTTAAAGCAAATATTATAATCTCCTTGCTAATAGCCACCATTTTCTGAATGCCTATGTGCCACAACCTGTGCCACCAGTTTTATATGTTATTAATCTTCAAAACAAACTCATAGAAAAAAAAATCAATTGAGTAAGTCATTGAGGTAGAAAGCAGGAGAATCTGGACAGGACCTCAAATACAATAGTCCCCCTATCCACAGGGAGTATGTTGTAAAACCTCAGCAGACACCTGAAACCACAGATGGCAATGACCCGTTTTCACTCTGTTTTTTTCCCCATACCTATGATAGTTTAATTTGTAAACTAGACAGAGTAAGAAATTAACAAAAACATAATTAATTAGGAACACATAACAACAGGTCATAAAACTTATGTCAACATAGGGGCTCTCCCTCTCATTCTCAGTTCCTCTGAAACATCTTACTGTGCTACCTTCACCCTTTCAGACCATAGTGGATGGACCACAGGTTACCTGAAAGTGATGAAGGTGAACCTGCAGATGAGAGAATGACTATACATCTGAGACATTTATAGGCACTGCATTGGTACCAACTTAAACAAGCATACATTCAAGTCTTCGGAGCATCAGAATGGGCCTAAAGCATCATGAATATTCAATAGCGGTTTGCAGCCCCTTCATATTTGCTTTTCATAGAAATACTCAAAAGAAAGCTGGGTGTGGTGGCACATGCCTGTAATCCCAGCACTTGGGAGGCTGAGGTAGGAGGATTGACTCGAGTTCGAGGCCAACTTGGACTACACAGTTGGTTCAAAGCCAGCCTGAACTACATGGTGAAACCCTGTCTCAAAAACTCGAAAGAAAGAAAGAAAAGAAAGAAAAGAAAAGAAAAGAAAAGAAAGAAAGAAAGAAAGAGAGAGAGAGAGAGAGGGAAAGGAAAGGAAAGGAAACAAACAAATGTGAGAGCAGCTCCTGGAAAGTGTATGAATAAAACACCTTCACCTTGATGTCATTCTTAAAGTGTGTGGGATGACTTGTAACCTTTTTAGGAATATGATAAAAGCTATGGACCTTCATCTCAGGGATGTTCCCACTCAAAATTTTACATTATTTTAGAAGGTTTGGACTCCTAAAGCCCATCTACACATTTCAGTTCAAAAGAGTATAATCAACACAAATAGAGTTCTTTGGAACTTGTTCCAAATGTCAGCAGAACTTCGATCATGTATATAATACTAATTTCAATGCTTCTGATAAATCTACTGCTAAGAACTAACCAAAGGAAAGAAGGGATGGTTAGATGCTGCCATTAATAGACTTACCGTTTTCCTGTGCAGTTCTTGTTATTCAGGCCACCAACCTTGTTTATGGCAGACCAGGCTGTGAGAGCCACATATGGCAAAGAAGCAGCTTGAATATGAGTGAGTGATTTGGGCTTGTGAGAGACCTGTATTTGAAGACAACAGTCACAAATAAACAGGCCTATGAGCATAAGTAAGCACATCTACCTTCTTAGCAATCCTAGTATTTTCAGAGATAAATCTATAAAAATCTTCCAGGGTCAGTGTTTACTAGACACCCTATTCCAAGATTATCCCTAAGGAATATTCTCCAAGTAGCTCTCTCCAAGTAGCACCTCACAAAGGCTCAGTAATGTTTTGCATGATACATTATTCAATTTAGCTATTTCATCATTAATAAAAAGCCCACATGCAATATTCTCATTAGTTGTAAGTATATCTAAAAATAAAACCATTAAACCTTAAATCCTCAAACACATTCTAATTTGTTTTGGGGAACAACTACTTCCTTTGCCCTCCTTTTCTACGAAGTAATTTTTCTAGGTTTTCTCCAATCTTAGTGATACCCCTCCCTTCCTCTTTCCTGCTTCCCTTTCTTAACCAATTTCCCCAATGTTAACCTCTCCCTTTCTATTCAAAATGTATACTTAATTACACTGCCTCTTTTTTTGGGTTGAGACAAGGTCTTGCTGTGTATGTAGTTCAGGCTGGCCTTGAACTCACAATGTAGCCCAGACTGGCCTGGACCTCACATTGATCCTCCTGTCTCAGCCTCCCGAGTCCTGGGATTACAGGCACGCGCTACCACACCAGCTACACTGTTGTCTTTAAAGTTGTTCAAAACAGCTTGACACTTCCATGTCTCTGCTTATGATTAATCCATATTCTCCACTGGATAAATCTGTTTTCAAGCTGTTTACACTTGGTAGAAGAACCAAAAAAAAAAACACACAGCAGAGTTCTAGATCTCATTCCAAATCTCTGTTCCACGAGACAAAGACGACTGCTCTGGTGGGCAGTGCTGTTGAAGTGATACCAAATGCCTTTTTTCATCTTTCAAAAATTCCCAGTCTTTATTTTAGCTTTTTAAAAACTGCCTATAAAACATGAACCTCATCTGAAAAACAAACAATGATGTCAGAGACATCTGTCCGCCTCTATGTCCCCATGGTCCTTCAGCAGAGATGATGAGTTACCTCATTCCCGCTGACCACAACGAATTCCGAGAAAGTGCCTTGTTTCCAAGGAGGAACTGCAGCCCAGACCTGAAACCATACAGACACACAATTTCTTGACAGACAGGGATTTTCTGACCCCAGCAAATATGAAGATGTTCCCTAACACAAATCCACTCTCTGATACACCAACAAAGAGTCATTTTCACATGATATAAATTTCTTAGTATGAGTCAGGACGTATCAAGCCAAACCACAATGGAAGCAGATGCCAGTACAGCCCGCTGGATTGACTCATTACTTAAAGACTGGGGGCTGGGCATTTAGCTCAGTGATTCTGCCGCCTGCCTCGCAAGCACAAGGTCCCAAGTTCGATCCCTGGTACCTAAAAAAAAAAAAAAAAGACTGTAGTCTCTGGTGTTTGAAGCCTGGCTCTACCACTTATTCGCTGTAGGACCTTTTTTTATAGCTTGGCTTCCTCATCTGTAAACTGGGCCTGACTATACCCATCTCATAGAGATTAGTTATTTTGTAAGAAAAGCAATCAGAACATTAATGGCTGTAATTATGAGCTCACTACAATCTCCTGGCACAAGTGTTCAAAGTGACAAATGACAGAAGATTACACCAAACTTTAGCTAGTTTAAAACAATCTAATCCATAAGGTAGAAATTGTCATTTAAAGGCTCTTTCAAGAAAAATCAAATAGTTTGAAAGGTCAATATAGTCCAAGTTTGTGGATTTTTTATGGTTTTGTTTTTGTAGTACTAGGGATTAAACCCAGGAAGCAGCAAGTTACATCCCCAGCCCTTTCTATGTTTTCATTTTGAGACAGTGTCTTGTTTAGTTGCCAAGGCTGGCCTTTTAAACTTGTGATCCTCCTACATCAGCATTCCAAGTAGCTAGGATTATAGGCATGAACCACCATACCTGGCAAAGTTATTTTTTAATTATTTGAAAAAAAAGGTAACAGAATCAAGAGCATGAAGGTTCCAGCCAAAGGTCAGTACATTTATGGAAAAGATGACAAATGGTCAATATAAAATATACTTCCAAAAGAACCATATTTGTACATTTAGAAATGGAATAAAGAATTAAAAACAAAAGTATTAGCTCACCTCATCTCCAGGCTTGAAATACTTCACATCAAGCCCACACTCCATCACCACACCGGAGACATCCCGACCTAGCGTCAGAGGAAATTCTGCCCCTTTGGTTTTCACATGTAAAGGATCACGCTTCATATTTAAAGCTGTTGCTCCATAACCACCTACAAAATACAATTCATCAAAACACAATTTATCTTATTCTAAAAGTAAGAACAGAATGGTTTAAAAATTATAGGACTACAAACCAGGTATAATGTTAGAATCTTAAAATATAGGTTACAAAATAATTACCTTAGTAATTTTTTACCATCACACAGGAGAACAAAAAAATGAGTGTTGTTCCAAAGAAAATGACTTGGAAAGTCACAGACACTCATTTATACCAACAACACCACTGCTCAAAATCTCTCTGAAACTCAGCTTTTGAAACTGTCCTCAGACCTTTCAGTATTTCACAGATTTTGCTCTTTTAAGATGGCATCATTAATAATTTATTCATTTATGAACTTTTTAAACAACAAAGGCATTTGGTGCCAAGTCTGGTGAAGAAGACAAACATTAAACCTGTTAATAAACAAAATGTGGGTATAAAGTACTTGATCCTGACACTGGTCATTGAAAAATAGTCCCCACCTCCTAAAACAAAATCTTTCTAGAAAAATGATTTTAGAGTAAGTACAGAGATTCCTGAGTGCATAAAATACACTGGAATGCATCTATTCTGATACAGTAAATCAGGTCACTTGCTCTATTATACATAGCTTTTTAAAGAATATTTACATAACTATCAGCTAAATCTAAAAACATTCTTATAATAAGTGGGTTTTTGTTCAAGTAAATTGGCTAGTCTACTACAATAATCCAAAGTAGCTTATCACACAGATTCAATATATAAAATGACTTTTCTAAAACATGAAAGAATCTGTTTTTCTCTCTTCTGCCTGACATGTTTCTGAGACCAGTCCTTCCACATGAGGCTCTCCAGAAGCAGCCTGCCTACCTCTCCAGGGTCATATACCTCCCTTGATTCCACAATGGATGCCCAGAATCGCTATGAGGTCTTCCCTCAGTCCTCGCCCACTCCTGGGAGGCAACGTGACCCTAGCTCTGGAGGATGAGGAACACCCTAGGAGCAGCCGCTGTGGTGTGGTGTGCTTGAGAGACAATGGGAAGGAATCAGACTAAGGGCCAGCTCTTTCAGATATTTCTGTTATTAAGGAAAGCAAGAAAATGGAGCGATAGGAGGGGGCAAATAAAATGAAAAGAGGATTTTTCAGTGGCTTTTTTTCCAAGAGGGAAAAACAATAGCAACTTTGTATGTCAATGGTAATAATCCAGTAAAAAGGAAAAGAACTGATAATGCAGGAGAGAACTGCTGCAGCATTACCCCAAGTAGGTGAGAAGGGATGGGGGAAAAACACAAATTGGGGGTTGGGCTTAGATAGGAGCAATGAGAGCTAATCCATACTGCAGGAGGGAAGGTGGAGACAGGGAGAGACACTCACAGGTGGGCAGTTTTCAGAAGATGTTTTTCCAATGAAAAATCAAGACACATGGGAGAAAGTATTTGAAAGTGGGAGCAGTTCCAGAAAATCTAAGCTGATGGTCGTTATGCCAACATCACACACTGCCATCTGGCTAGTTAGGACCGTACTTTCTAGGGGAAAAAAAAAGTTCATTATGTGATACAAAAATTGCATGCTCACTTTTCCTGTCTTATATTTCTTTTCCAGTGATAAAATATAAACAATTACTCACAAACTTTTATGTGGTTCAAGCAACAGAGGTGGACATTTAGCCATGGCAAAATTTAGCTGCGAAAAGGTTTCAGTCTTCTCTAAGGTAAGGGCTGGCTGCTCAAGGTTGTTTTTAAAGTTTTCTCAGTAACCCTAATATGCTAATGCATCAACTATATATCCCTGGCAGACAATGGTAACTAACTTAACCCCAAACCCAGAATACAGCTAGCTGGCAGTTAGTAACTGAGAACCTGCTTGGTAGCACAAATGAATGGGACCCTTAAGAGTTTCATCCCAGAGGCCTGATTTGTTCAGAGTTGAGCTGATCTGGTAAATCCTAAATCTGTCATCGGTTTCAAAGACTTTAATCCCATCCAAAGAAACCAAGTTTGTTGGCTGTATTATTTTTCTATTTTTAAAATTATTCATTGCTTTAACCATTTCTATGATTTATTATCTTATGTCTAACAATAGTGACCATCCTCAGAAAAATAGCAAGCTTTCATCCTTCAAAACAGACATGTCTCTTATTTTCTTGTCAAGGGAAATAACTGCTTCTGTAAGTTTACAATCTTCTATTCCTTATTTTATTTCCCCAAATTATCATTTCGCATATATTCTGCAACAACAATAACACTTTCTCAAAAAGAATTCATGGGCACGAGGATAACTTGCAAATAATATTACCCAGCCAAGTCGTAAAACACTAAGATGTCTCAAGAATACTATACAGAAGCAAAATATGTTATAGTATTATATTATTAAACAGCAGCTAAGAAAAGTCCAGATGCAGTCGCCCCACTGAAATATAAAGGCATACCACACAGACTGTACATGTGGATCTTATAAAATGAAATTACCTGCAAGCTCGATGTAAAAGGAAGACTAAAAAATAAAGCAGAACAGTATGACCAACTAATAGAAGCAATTATTACTCCAAAACAAAAATACAGGGCTGGGGATGCAGTTCAGGGATAAAGTGACTGTCAGGATGCACAAGGCCCTGGGACTGCCACCCAGCACTGCAAAAACAAAAAATTCAAAAGCAGACTTAATGAGACAATCATAGTAAAGTCATTTCAATTCATTTTTAATAGAGCATTCTAACCACAAACACATTAAGACTCCAAAATCTAGCTGGGCGTGGTGGTGCACACCTGTAATTTTAGCACTTGGAGGCTGAGGCAGGAGATCATCAAGAGGTCAAGGCCAGCCTGGACTACACAGTGAATTGAAGACCAACTTGGACTACATAGCCAGACCTGGTCTCAAAAAAAAAAAAAAAAAAATACTCCAAGGGCTGGGGATCCGGGATTTAGCTCAGTGGTGCCATGCCTGCCTCACAAGAGCAAGGTCCCCAGTTTGATCCCCGGCACAAATAAAAAACAAAACAGAAAAACAACTCCAAAATCTTTTTCCAAACCTCTTTCCTCAAAGAAATGTGTAATAGTTATTCCATCATATTATCTGGATAGGCACTGTCCAGTAGAAATATAATGCAAGCTACAACACATAATTTTCTAGAAAAGGTAAAAAGAAATAAGCTAAGTTAATTTTTAGGAATATTTTATTCAAGATTCAAAGTATTGTCAGGTTAACATGTAATTAATATAGAATTCTCATTGGCTTTTTTGGAGTCCTGGGGATCAAGACCAGGGCCTAATAATGCACAGTAGGGAAGCACTCTGCCACTGAGCCATACATACCCCTAGTCCTGATATGAAGTTCTGAACAGACTTTACTCTTTTTATCTTACTAAGTCTTTGGAATGTAGTATTTTACAATGATCGCCCTCTCAGTTAGGACTAGCCACATTCACCGCTCATGGCCACGTGTGGCTAGCTAGGGGCTACTATACTCAACAGCACAGGTCTAGTCACAAAGTACAGCATCATTCAAAACTGGAGTAAACGACCCAATGAATCTGACTTTATTTCCCTAATCCAGAACTTTCCCTCCATGTGTGGTATGTCCCAGTCTTCTCAAGGAGTCTAGTCAGTTTTTCCTTTGCAACAATCTTTTAGTGGGGCTGGCTTTTCTTCAATTACTTCAAATAACATACTAGAACAGATGGAATATAGAAGTATATATGAAAACCCAGCTGTCTTGTTAAACCAGACTGCAGAGACACACAAAAGTGTGAAACAATGCTAGTCATACTAAATTTTTCTTTTGCTTATTTTTGAAGTTATTTTTCACTGTAACTTTCTGAAGGCAGATCCATGCTCTCGTAGCTACTTCCGGTTTCAGCCCTTCATGGCTGTAACTGTCCTTTTTATGTCATTTTATACTTTCGTAATATAAAATTATAATGCTACTGTATATTTAAATAAATAATTTATACATACTTTAACATTACTCTAATTTCAAATATTGATAGGTACAGCTCATATGAAAATCCAGTCATTTTTAAGTCTTGACCAAAAAATTTGAAAATTGCTAGTAACTTAATACTACTTCTGGAAAACAAGGAAAATAAACCAAAGTCTTAACATTTTCATAATCTTCTAAATTCCACAAAATGGCCAAGATTTTATCATTAATCTTAATTTTGTAGTTGGATACACACAAAGAAATTCATCATACATCAGTCATATGAGAATTGTTACCAAGGCAATCTGTTCAATGTAACTATAGTTCTACACACAAACCCTGAAAATCAATAACCAAGGGCTAAATTAAACTGGATATGGCAGCTTACTTAAAACACTAAGGTAAACTACTTTGTGATTAACACTGAGGTCTATCATGCTAAAAGAAGACATAAATGAGTTCCCATAAACAAGACTGACAATGCTTTGTTAGTACTTTCCAAACTTAAATTCAAATATCAATCTTTTCACCAATATAATAAGTACAATTATTGTACAGTATATATTTGAGGAACAAACTGCTCTCCAAGCTTTGTCAGTAACCCCAGCAGGAATTAAGATGATCAACATTATCCCAATGTGTAAAGGAGCATAATGAGAAAGAGTATTTTAAGGGCAGAATGCAATAACAAATGAGCAAAGTGTTGTGCCCATACCCTAGAGTCCTGCTGCTTTGTATTCTGGACCAATAAAAAAAGTTGTTAGTGATGACAGAGCAAAAAGGATGGGAATTACTGCAAAAATGCAAATTCTAGACTGATGTGAAAATATACCACTGTGCTGGGCCTCAGATTACTACAAAGTTCTGAGGAGCACACCAAGTTACCTGTTAGACACAACTATTAGGTCCCAACTTACATTTTACGAAAGCATAGAAAGAAATATTCGGTAAAAGATTAAAGTATATAATGGCTATTGGAATTTCAAAATTCTTAGATAACATTTGCAGGGGCCAGGGATTTAGCTCAGTGGTTCCGTCGCCTGCCTCACAAGCGCAAGGTCCCGAGTTTGATCCCTGGCACCAAAAACAACAAAACAAAAAAACCCCAGATAACATTTACAGAGGTATTATCAAAAACCTGAATGATTTCATTGTGTTAACCAAAGTGTAGTCAGACATTTGACCTTAAAAAAAAAGCAACTAAGCACTAATGAAAGATTTTTCAAAGGTAACAAAAAATGTCTTGAAAACTTACTTCTGATATTAACATCTATAGGATTTATGCTCGCAGCATGGACTTTTATAATAACTTCATTTGGATAATGTATGATAGGTAGCATCATGTTCTTTGTGAATCGAAGGACTTCATTCTTCCCATATCTATCTATCACCCAAGCAGGCATGACAGTGCGCCTTGGAGAAGTAGTACTAATCTTCCTAACTGAAGGCTTCTGTACAACTTTGCTTCGCCAGAAACAAGCCGCAGTACATGCATTTCTTCTAAGTACACAAGTCTTCAAAACTTCCATTGTGAAAAATGACCGAATAGCGCTCTTCTAAGTGCAATAAAATGCACTTAGATGTATCAAATGCTCACCCCTGAACGCGATCAAATTCTGTTAAGCACACTAGCCAATTTCAAAACTGAGCATTCAAAAGTGAAGTTAACCTAATGGAGCAACTGAAAATTATGGAATTGTTATTCCGTTCTTCGCATCAAAAATTTACATTTAGTAAGTATTTTGTCCAATCTCCTCCCTGCCTTACCCCCACTTCCCCCTTTAAAATATAAAAGGGAAATGCAGCTATACAACCCCCACTCCCTACCCCAATCCCTGTCCAGGGAGCTCTTAGCAGGACAATAGACCTGGCTTCCGAGCCCGAGGCCACGCAAAATCCAGCGCTTCCGAATTCCCGGTGCGACCCTAGTCCGGAGTCTCCTTGCTAGCCTGTTCTCCTTCTCCACTGAGGGTTTGCGGCACCAATCAATCGAGTGTAAAGATCTTGTCCTCGGGCTGCAGTTCGACCAATCCAAGGGCTCGGTGTTGAAGGGTCCAGTGACAATCAAAGATGGCTGCGCCCAGTAGTACCAGCGGTCGCTGTTGACCTTTTTCCTCCTTGCCACCTGGTGCCTGGGGTAGCAGTCTGAACCTGAGAGCCATGTTGGGCCGGACCCTTCGAGAAGTGAGTGGAACTAGCCTGATAGGGGGATTGGGGAGAGCGGAAGGATTCGCGGACTCCGTGCACGGAAGTTTGCGAGATTAACCGCGCACCTTGGTCTGCCTAGCCGCCTTCTTTCCTGGGACGGGATGGGAATCTAACTCTTTTGGTTTCTAGACTGTAATCTCCATACCCACTCCGGAGTGAGGATCTTAGCAGGGGAGATCTCTGCACTGCGGACCTGTGAGGTTGAAGTGCACATCCATCCGCCTTCTCCGTAGTAGAGTTTTGCTCGGGCTTGGGTCGAGATCCTGAAGGTTACCATAGAAGGGGAATTTACCTGGTTCACCTGAGACTCTTGTCCCAGCTGATGCAGTTTTCGCTGATGGACGCGGTGAATTAGTCGCAAAATTCAAACAAATACTTGTTGGCATTTCTAAAAAAAATTAAAAAAAATTTTAACGCTTCAGCTATCACCAAGATGCCTACAATTCCCCTACCTCTGTCTCCATTTCTTGGACATCATATAACACTAAGGCTATATTTGTGAGTGCCTTCTGGACATTTCTTTTGAAGGTCCTGTAAGCACCCCATCTGGCCAAAGTTGAATTTAGCATTTTAAGAACGATCCTACTTCTCAACATTCATCTTCAAAACAAACCTCCAATCTTTCTGAATTTGAATACTTTTTTTTTTTTTGGTACCGGGTATCGAACTCCAGGCTTTGCACCTGCGAGGCAGGCATGATACCACTGAGCTAAATCCCCAGTCCTTATTACAGACTTCTTTATACCACAGATATAATCCTAGTGGACTTGCGATTCTTTTTCATCTTTCATATCCAGTAAAGCACCAGGCTCTGTTTATTCCTTAAATTTGGCTAGAATTTGTTCTCACTTTATTCCTGCTATTATGGTTTAAATTTGGGTCTTTTTGCTTTGCACGCAGCTTGCTCAACCTTTATAACTGTCTGCAAGCCCATTCCTATTAGAATCACCTTAGGCACTTGTTTAAACTACAGCTCTTTCACCCTCAAGACTTAATCAGACAGATCTGTGCAGTAAGGCCAAGGATACATGGTTTAATGGGGTCTGCAGGTGCTTTCTAGTGCTAGGTAGGGGTTGAGAACCTGTTCTGCCTTCTATCTTCCTTTGTATTTCCACCTGGGAAGTCTCTTTTTTATTTCTCAGCTGCTGCCTTTCAGAAAGCTACAAATTATGAGACCTTTTAAATCCACTGGCTTTAGATAACAAATATTTCTTCTCCAAAATATATTGTTTTTACTATCTTAAATTGCACCTGGCTTTAGTACTGTTAGTGATGAATCAAATTTGTTCTTTAAAAAAGGCCCAGGGCCGGGGATTTAGCTCAGTGGTTTCGATGCCTGCTGCGCAAGCGCAAGAACCAGAGTTCGATCCCCGGTACCAAGAAAAGAAAAAAAAAAAAGTGCAAAACTTACTTTAAAATAAACTATAATGTATAAAAAATATTTCCCTTTTCTGCCTTTCCCCCATTGAGCACCTTCTTTTTAATGCTACCCCTTTCTGATGTTAAGTGAACCATTGTTAAAAACAACTTCTGCCTCCTGGGGAAGAAAAGAACCATTCAGGGGACCTGACCCAAGGAAAAACTGAGAGCTTGTTTGGCATGATTGCCTTCACTTAATCAATCCTTTAACCAATATTTATTAATGCCTAATATGTGCAAAAAATTATTGTGGTGGTTAAATCCTCAGCCCAACAGGTATTTTGTGTTCACTCTGTATTTTTTCCACATCACTGTACTGATGCCCCCAATTCTACCAATTATAAATTATATATTAATTCAGTACACACTCTTTTAAAAATAGGTACAGAGGGCCAGGGATTTAGCTCAGTGGTTCTACCAGCTACCTCACAAGCGCAAGATTCCGAGTTCAATCCCCGTTACCAAAAATAATAAAATAGGTACAAATCGTGAAGGGTTGAGATAATCGAAGAGAAGGAAATTAGGGAAAGGGGCTGGAAACTGAACATCTAAGCCAATTTAGGGGGGCCATAAATAGAAACTCAGGACAACAGAGGAGCACTAGGTAGAAGCATTAAAAGGAGGTAAAATGCCAAATTTTCAGGAAGTATCTCAGTTACTTTCTCATAACCAGGACAAAATACCGGACATCCACAAGTTAAAGGGGGAAAAGCTTATTTTAGCTCAATTTGTAGAGGTTTTAGTCGATAGTCTGCTGGCTCCAAGGCAGGGTGGCATGGCAGCGGAGAAACAGTTCATGGCATGCAGAAAGGAGGCAGCAAGCAGGAATCTCCATTTCCCTTTATATTCTGTTCAGGATACAAGCCTATTGGTTGGTGCCACCCACACCCATTATCCACACCCAGAATTATGGGAAATCAGTATCAAACCCATAATCTAGTATTGCACACCCATGATCCAGCCACTTCTCAAAAGTCCCACCAATGAACACTTAAGGCTTTAAAGGGACATCTAGATACACTGTGTTTCCCCGAAAATAACCTTACTGGAAAATAAACTTCAGCTGTAATTAATAGCTGATCATTACCATGGTGATCCTTGGTGTCATGCAGAAGATTATACGGAACCTCACTGTTCTCTTGCATGTTGGCTGCTCTCCTGGCAAAAACACAAGGATAGGCTGATCAGGGTTGGTGTTTTTGATCTCCAGTTAGGTCTTATTTTGGGGAAACATGCTGAGCCACAACTGGAAGGGATAGGAGTCTAATTTTTACCTTTCTCTCTTGTAGCATGATTCCAGTGTTTCTAGGATGATATTAATTTGAAAGTTTAATAATATATTCAGTTGGCTTTATAAGAAGTTTTAATGATTATTTTATAGAGAAATAGATTCCAAATTATAAACAACTCATTCAGTTAACATTCATTGATTTGTTTTTTTGTTTGTTTGTTTTTTTGAGACAGGGTCTTGCTATGTAGTTCAGGCTGGCCTTGAACTCACTATGTAGCCCAGACTGGCCTTGAACTTGTAGCAATCCTCCCACCTCAGCCTCAAGAATGCTGGGAACACAGACGTGCATCACCACACTTGGCAGCTAACATCCATTGAACAACTCTGTATTGTAGGCTCTGAGGATTAGCACTGAAGACATGCTCCTGCTCTTATTTTTTGGTTTGTTTTTGGTAGGAAAGCAGGCATTAGACAAGCTAAAGGAGGAACAAAGATAAATGGTATAATTTCAGGTAGCATAAGTACCATGAAGAAAAATTAAGCAGGCTATAGAATAGTGTTCCAGGCAGAAGGAACAGTAACAAAGACCAAGAAGCACTAGCCAGCTTGACATGTTTAAGGACTGCACCAAGCCTAGCATGCAGGGAGAGAAGTGAAAGAGGAGGGCAGTGGAAGATTAGAGAAAGGCGGGTATCAGATCATGGAGAACCTCTGAGACCACTGCAGGGTTGGAGATTTTATCTCAAGTGTAATAGGAAGCCTCTCAAAAGTTTTGAGTCTTTGGGCATATTCCAATTTAAAATTGTTAACATTCTTTCAGGTGACTTTTAAGGAACAAGATCTGTAGGGAAGCAAAAGTGAGGAAGCCGGAAGACTTGTTAGACAGCTGCTGCATTCACAAGAGATAGCGTGGACAGGGTGGCAGCAGCAGAGGTAATGTGAGACAGTATTGCTTTTTAAGTTAGGGCTTGGTGATGGATTGGATATGGGATTTGAGAGAAAGAGAAGAATCAAGGTAAATATTTAGATTTCTGACCAGTGATACTGGGAAAATGGTAACATTTGTTAATACTGGAAAGACTATAAGGAGAACATGTTTAGAAGGATGAGGTTCTCAAGCGTTCCATTTTTTTGCTACATATATTCTCCTTTAATTGAAGAATTACTAAATGAATTTAAATATATAAAGCACACCAATTTTAAATGTTGTAAAATGTATGTATCTATATTAATGTATAGCAGTAAAACCCCCCACATCAAGATACTGAACAAAAATCTTACGTAGGAATGCCACATAAACCTCTTAAATGTGAAATATCTTGTAATAGCCTTATTTCTGCCTAAGAAAAACATTGCTTTCCATTTCCATAACCTAAAGAGTTTCTGTTACTTTAAAACCCATTTAACCTTTTTTTTTTTTTTTTTTGGTACCGGGGATCAAACTCCGGTCCTTGCTCCAGTGCAGCAGATGGCGAAACCACTGAGCTAAATCCCTGGCCCGCCATTTAACCTTTGTTTTATAAAAATGTAAATATCTCAAATCAGAGATTGATTTTTTTTTTTTTTAACTCAATTGAGGTCTTTTTTCTTTTTTCTCTTTCCCAGAACTGGGGATCAAACTAGGGATCTTGCACTTGCCAGGCACACACGGTGCCACTGAGCTACATCCCGGGCTCAACTGAAGTCTTATTGAGAATTTAACCAGTTTATAATTCACCTCTATCTCTGTCAGTATTTTTTATGCAGATTTTAACTCTTCCTTGGTATTTTTCTTTTGCTACTTTTTCTTGGTTTTTCACTCTTTTCAATCCCAGAGATTTGGAATGTGTGGCTTCTAGTTTTGTCAACAACTCAATGACAAATTGACTTACATGAACTACCATCTGATGTAGTAATTACTGGTTTTCCCTATTCAGTATTTAAACATATCTACCCCTCTCCAACCAGTGCTGTGGAAATTTCCTCCTTACATTTTCCATATTAACTTTAGGAACATGCTAGTTTTTTTAAGGGAAATAAAAGCGTACCATTTTCCAGTTTTTCCAGATTAACATTTAGAATGTCCTTACTGTACTTGGCCTGTCCACAATGACAAAGCACTTTTATCTAACATACATGCTTAACAACATGCATTTTTATAATATAACAAGGCAGAAATAAAACTATTTATTTGCCCAGTACATTGAATATTTGGCATGCACTTTAACAGTTTAAAACTACATAAGCTGAAAATTTTAAATCTAGCTTACAAATCTATTTTGCATTTAGGTTTATTACCCCATATGTAACAATTTTTGACTTCATGCTTCTTTTAATGATCACTATCAAATCTTTCATACAATTGTCTCTCTACTCTAATTTTTCTATTGGCTGCAATAAATCATTAAGCAAATTTTTCAGCGAAGATTCTTTGTCAATTTACTTGCTTAATCCCTTAGTATCTGAGAATATCTTCCTGTTGCCTTATTTAGAAATATTAAGTTGCCAGGGTATATAATTCTTGGTTCAAAATTATTTTCCCTTAAAACTCTGTAGATATTGTTCCATTGTCTTCTGGCATTTAGAATTGTAAGAGAAAAATCTGAGGTCAGTCTGAATTTTGCCCCTCTATAGGTAACCTACTTTTTCCATCTGGATACCTGCAAAATTTTTTCTTTATCCTTGAAATTTAAAAAAATCATCAGGATTTGTCTAGCTGTTTGTTTCTTTTCATTAAACTTTAAAGGTACCCTGTGAGCCTTGTTCATTTGCAGCCCTACTTCATTCTTCAACTCTTGAAAGCTTTCTTCAAATGAGTTTCTTAATTATTGTTTCAGCTTCATTTGCTTTGTCTCTGTTTCAGGTATTCCTATTACCTATAGATTGTACCTCCTACACAGGCTCTCTACATGTCTCTTTCTTCTTTTCATATATTAATTTGTTTGGCCCTCTCTTCTGCATTCTGTGAGAATTTCTTCTGTTCTGCATTTACTTCAGCAATTTTATTTTGTGACTGACCCTGCCTACCTGCTTCCTTTAACTTTCTAAAGTTCCAGAAATCATCCATGTACTCTTAACTACCTGCTTTACAATTAAGCACATACCACTAATATGATGTGCAGCACTTTGTAGCTCATTTATGGAGACCAGTACATCTGTTTCACGAGGAGGCATCTTCTTGATTACTTAGCTCTGTTCCTTTCTTCTGAGCTGTGGTATTAAGACCTTTTCGATGGTTTTTCTTGCAACAGGGTCCAAAAACTCAGTTTTCCCAAGCACCAAAGTTAAAGAATCAAGAGTTCTGTTTTAAAGCTGTTAACTTTTTTTTAGTACGTGTTTACAATACATGCACTTTACAGTCATTTAGGGGAGTGGGTACATGTACATAATACAACTTAGTTCTTTTTTTAATCCTTTTCCCTTTTCTTCCTCCCTCCCCCCCCCAATTCCTCTTTCCCCATTTTCATTCTTGTTGATATTATTAATCCTAGCTAATGTTTATGGGATATAATGTTTATATTTATTGAGGTTGCTAGGTTCCAGTACATGGTACAACTTTATTCTACTTATTTCCCCTTCCCTTCCCCCTCTCCTCTTACCCTTAGTCTCTTAGACCTCTTCCCATTTGCAAGAGATCCATTCCCTTGTCTCATTCTATCCAACCTTTATTAATGTCTTTGTACTTTACCTTACTCAAATGAGACATACCATATGGTATCTGAGCTTGTGTGTCCGGTTTATTTCACTCAGCATTCTGTTTTCCAGGTATATCCATTTTCCTACAGATGTCTCAAGTTTGTCTTTCTTTATAGCTGAGTAGTATTCCATTATGTGTAGATACCACCTTTTCTTTATTCAGTCATTTGTTGATGGGTATACAGGCTGCTTCTAGGACTTATATTATGAATTGTGCTGCTATAAACATTTATATGCATGTATTGCTGTAATATGATATCTTTAGCTCTTTGGGAAAGAGGGATAGCTAGGTCATATGGAATTTCTAATTTTAGTTTCTTAGAAATATCTGCATTGATTTCCATAATGGTTGTACTAGTTTACATTCTGTGTTAGTACTTTTCTTTCATTGCTGAGACAAAATACCCAACACCCAAAGTTAAAGGGAGAAAGATTGATTTGGCTTATAGTTAGTAGAGGTTTCAGTTAGTAATCGACTGGCTCCAAGGCAGGGTAGCAGAGGGACAACAGTTCATAGCAATAGAAGATAGCAAAAGCAGCAAGAGACCTTAGCAGTGTCTTTCTGTCCCTTTTATCTTATCCAGACTACACAGGGCAGGTAGCTGTCACATCACATCCTTAATCCTAGTGCCCTTGGGCCTAGCATTGCAGTATGAATCAATCACATTCTCTAGATCCAGCCAGCTTTGAAAAAGCTCCGCCTACAACCACATGAGGCTTTAGGAGGACATCTAAACATACGCCATAACACATTCCTATCAGCAGTGCAGGAGGGCTCATTTTTCACCAGAGCTTCACCAGCATTTGTTATTTTTTTATTTCCTGATGATTGCCATTCTGTCTGGAGTAAGATGGAATCTTAGCATTGTTTTAAATTGCATTTCACTAATGGCCAGAGATGTTAGCCATTTATTTGTACTCCTTCTGTGAAGTGTCTCTTCATTTCTGTAGCCCATTTCTTCATTGGGTCTTTTATTTTAGGTGATCTAATTGTTTTGAGTAAAGATATGGAATGCTTCATGAATTTGCGAGTCATCCTTGCACAGGGACCATGCTCCTCTTCTATGTACTACTGCAACATTAGTATATGTGCTGCCCAGGTGAGCAGTAGAGCTGTTAATTTTGAGATGCCTCCTAGATGTCTAAAGGAAGATGTCAGTGAAGCAAGTAGATGTAAGAGTATAGAGCTCAAGGAAGAAGCTAGATAGGAAAATTATAAATTAAAGAGTATAGAAGTCACTGTTATTAATCTACATGGCCAGATGAGTTCCCCTGGGAAGGTAAGTGTAAGAGTAGAAGCTAAAACTTTCCCATATTTACAGGTCAGCCATAGGAAGTAAAGCCAATAAGAGATTTGAAGGAATAGTGAGGCAAGAGGAAACCTAGGATGGTATGGTACCTGAAAATAAGTGTTCCAAGAGGGGAGCAGTCACTTGTGTTGGTGCTACTGAGAAGTACTGTAAATGAGGACTGGGCATTGACAGTGGGTTTAGCAGTGTGGAGGTTGCTAGTGATCTTAACACACTTTCACACAACATGAGTAGGGTAAAGAGAGAATGAGTACCCATCAGCTAGATACTCAGTCCTAAAGAGCTCTCTTACCTTTAGCATTATCAAGGCAATTCTTGTTTGAAAGACTGTCTTTTCCTAAGTGAACTTCTGATATTACCTGTAAAGTTCATTAAAACGTTCTACATTTTGTTATAAGGAAGTAGATGCCAGTAATGCCTTGGATAAAGAGAAGTGTTATAGTTGAGTGGTACAGAGCATGGATTTTGAAAATGAGAGCAGGCTTTGATTGAATTTAGCTCTGCCTTTTTCTAGCTGTGTAACCACAAGCAGGAACTTCATTCTTTATCTGAAAGATGAATAGTAATATCAGCTCCTGGTGTGGATATGATGATTAAATGAAATAAAAGTGTCTCAGACAATGACTAGAACTAAGTGTTAGCTAATGTTAATTGTATTATGGGACAAAATTACTAAATTATACATATTAACAGTTTTCTCTTCCCCTGCTTTCTAAGAGTGGTTCTTGATGGAAATGTCTTACCTTTTCTAAGGTTCTATTTTGTTTTCTATTGCTGATACCAAATTAGTATAAACTTAGCAGCTTAAAACCACGCAGTCTTACTTTATCAGTTGTGTGGGTTAGTCCTGGCATGAAACAGCTGAGTTCTCTGTTCAGTTTCACAAGGCTAAAATCAAGGCATTAGCCAGAGCTGTGGTTTCAGAAGTGTGAGGTCCTCTTTCTACCTTAGTGATTGTTGGCAGAACCTGTTTCCTTACGGTTGTGGAACTGAGGTTACCGTTTCGTTGGTGGCTATGTGAGTAGAAAAGTAAATGAGTTGAGGGGACAGAAAATCTGAGATGTCTAAAATTGAGATTTAGAAGACTTTATGGATATGAGTAATGATTTCCTAGTCTGAGCTCTTGCCAGGTATCAGTAAACAAAGACTTGACATTTGAAGTGAACACGACAAGAAAATAGTAACAAAGATGATAGTGAACTCAGTACTAAATCATTAGTTAATGAAAAGGGAGTACCAGACTAACACACACACACACACACACACACACACACACACACACACACACACACACACACACACACACACACACACACACACGACAGGAGGAAGAGGAGAGAGAGTAATATAATCTCCAAGGTATTTGGGTCAGCTGAGCTGGGGTTTCTGAGGGATGAGAGAAGAGACAGGCATTGAGGAGTCAGGAGGACAACTGCATGCACTCCCCTCCACCAGTGGACCCTGTGGTACATAGTGTTAATGAAAACAGGAAGCAGTGGCCTCTGGGGAAGGCCCAGTTTCCACAAGAGAAAAAAAATGCCAGGAGAGCAAATTTTTTTTTAACCCAAATTTTAAAAGTTGACTGCTTTGTATTCAGATATGACACTTGCAGTTTTGTCCCAGGAGAGCTGTATGATTTACATTTCATACTCTTTACACTCAGTTCATTGTAGCTAATAAGCATCTTTGTTTTCACTTCTCTTTTCCAATTCCCTTACTGATTTTCTCCAATATAAATTTCCTGAAAATGATTCTAATGTAGATCACCATTTAAAATGAGTGTTCCCCAATGATTGTATTTCTTGCCCTTCTAATCACACCATAAGTCCTTAGCTTTTATTCATAGACTAGCCAGCAGTCAGTATTTGCAGACAGTAGGCAGTAGAAGACAGGAGGGGTCAAGGAGAAGGTGGCAGACACATTTCCTTGTTGTTACAGCTTTGCTGTGAGATAGGCCTGTCTGGGTACTGCTCTGTCTTGACTCTTGCACCCAGTCTACCACTGTCTTCTTTTGCCCATTCTTCATTCATAATATTGGAACACAGAGCCATCTTCTGTTTCTTTTTAGCTTCTTTCTTCTAAGGAGTTTACATTTCAAACAAACCAGTTAACGTCTCTTCTTATTTCTAAATTACCTCACTGAAGCCAAGCCTATCTACTGCTGCCCATCCCCGTCACTCCTGAAGCCTCCCTGCGGAAGTCCTTTTCCTCCTGTCAGTGACTGTTAGGGCTCCTCCCAATGGCCTCTTCCCCCTTCTTGCTTTGTTTAAAACCCTCAGGCTTAAGAATGCCACTGTTCAGTGATTCATTCAGTAACTCATTTCTCCCTTAAATGCTCATGCCTATTGCTTGGTGCATGTAGAACATGTTAAAATACCATCAATTTGAAGGACAAACTAAAAATTCTGCTAGAGATAAAAATGATTAAAAGGGCTGAGGGTGTAGCTCAGTGGTAGAACACTTGCCCAGCATGCATGACACCATGGGTTTGATCCCCAGCAATAACCTGCTACCCCAGGAAAGAAATGATGAGGAAATTATATTATGAAGTTACTCTGTCCTGTACTACTTGATGTCTCGATGTCTCTGAGCTTCAGTTTCTTCATCTCTAAAATGAGATTATAATACCTAATTTGTGTGGTTTTAAGGGTTAAATGAATTAATAAAACATATGTAACAGCAATACTTGGCGTTTGGTAAATACTTGGTATTACTCGTTTTCCCTATCTCCTTTGTCTTTGAACTCTAATCTCCTTGGAAAACCCAACTCTCTTTTTATATAGTCTCCAAAGCTTTGACTTCTTGTTATTCATTCTTTTTATCTGATTAGTAAGTACCTATTGCTTCTTATAGGAAATATTAAATAATCATCACTTCATCTGAACTCTTCATATCAGTCCGTATATACGAGTTTTGGTCACTGGTCACTTCTCATGTAGTTGTTTGTTTGTAGTACTGGGAACAGAACTCAGGGCTTCACATTGAGATACATCCCCAGTCCCTTTTTTATTTTTTGTTCTGAGGCAGGGTCTCATTAATTTGCTCAGGCTGGGCTAGAACTTGCAATCCTCTCCCATCCACCCCTACCCCCAATGCTGGGATTACAGGTACATGCCAGCACATCCAGCTTCATATAGTGTTTCTGTGTTTTAGTGCTGAGGATTGAATCCAGGTCTTCATGCATGCTGAACATGTGCTCTGTCACTCTTAGCCCATCATATAGTTTATTTTAATGCTTTCCCTACTAGCCTTGCTAATGCACAATAGACAGAATTTCAGAAAAGTTTTTTTTAGTTGCTTTGAATCTATATAAGGATTCCTCTGACTTCATAGTGGTTCATACTTGAATTCCACAATAATTATAAAGGTCTTAAAGAGCCATAAGCTCCTATGGTACCTTATGCAGTTCACTTCTCTTTTTTCACTCTTGACTTCTTACATTGCAGCCAAGCTACTCTTTGCGTATAATCTCTCCTAACCCATTCTTTACCAGGCTGAACCTCAACTCCTGGACAGGATGATTGTCCTAAACTATGACTATCATTTGTTCAAGCCTAACTTAGGAAATTAGCCACTAGGAAGAGGAATGCCGTGTCCCCCAACTCATCCTCAAGCTGATCAGCTCACAGCTTTTCATTTACCATTAAGTGTAGGGCTGGTACTGTCTCTTGAGGGTGAATTCAGCCCTTACTTTGAAATTGTTTAGCCACACTGTTGCCCCCTCAGTGTAATATTGGAACTCTCTGCACACTCAATTGAAAGGTTTTTAAATGGTATATGTTTTAGGTTTCTGTGGCACTGAAACAAGGCCAAATTACACCAACAGAACTCTGTCGGAAATGTCTCTCCCTTATCCAGAAGACCAAATTTCTAAATGCTTACATTACTGTATCAGAAGAGCTGGCCTTAAAGCAAGCTGAAGAAGCAGAAGAACGATATAAGAAAGGTAAATTACTTTCAATTATACTTAATTCTTGTATCTCCAGAGAAGGAATTTAATTGGGTGTAGCTATGTCCATTTGGCAAGTGAAGGTTTAAACATAAAACTCCCTATTTAAAGAACATGGCATGAAGTATAATAAAATTTAGGCTAATAGTTATGTGATGCTTTATAATGTCCAAATATAATAATTTCCAATATAAATTTGATTTCTGAAAAAGTTTAATTGCCAAAAATTAGTGGTTATTATAAAAACTAGTACCATGTTAGTGTATTTTTATATTTTGAACCATTGTCCCCTAATGCAGGTCAGTCACTTGGGGATTTAGATGGAATTCCTGTTGCAGTAAAAGACAACTTTAGCACATCTGGCATTGAGACAACATGCGCATCAAATATGCTAAAAGGTAAAATGTAACTGATCGGAGCTATTAATGGCTCTATAAAAACAGGTACTTTTTAGTTTAAAAATACTGAAGAACCAAGGTAATCTTAGGTAGATTACATCTTTGAAGGAAGAATAGAATGTTACATCTTTACTGTTTGCTCTTTCAGAATGCAGAATTATTGTTTGGAAGTAGGCCACCATAATAAAAGAATTCTGTTTTCAGAAGTTTTAGAAATTATTATTCTTATTTAAGAAGACTCAATAACTGGTCCCCACAAACACACTTAAGTGACCCCTAAGTCCAGCACATTGAAAGTATGGGAATGAGTATGAGCTGGCTGTCGTCATCCTTCCCTGTGGATGAAAGCAATCATTTGTTACTTCCTCAGCACTCTCTCTTGTAACACAGTACAGCCATGCTTAGCTTTATTCTTACAGTCTAGTAAGTCAACAGCTAGCATGTTTATCACGATATTTGGATCTCGAGAGAAAAAAGAAATGGAAAAAAAAGGCTGTTCAGAGTATTACACACTGAAAGTAATATTCTATGAGGACTGTGTCCCAAGTTGCTCTGCTGGGTGGACTATTGTAAATTGCTTTGGAGTATACACTAAGCTTTTCACTAGACAGGAAATTTTATTTGAGAATAAAGGTCTATTCTAATTAGAAATACATAAAAAAATACTGTATAATATTACCTAAGAAGCTGGGCATGGTAGTGCATGCCTGTAATCCCAGCACTTGGAAGACTGAGGTAGGAGGATTGCTTCGAGTTCAAGGCCAGCCTGGGCTACATAGTGAGTTCAGTGCCAGCCTGAACTACAAAGTGAGACCCTGTCTCAAAAAACAAACAAACAAAAAAATCACCTAAGAAAAAAGTCAAGTAAAATGAACAAATTAATAATTTGGAATTACAAATTTCAAATGAACTGGTTATATCTCTATCATGCAATATTTTGTAGTGCTGTTAAAAGTCAGTGTTTTAGATTATAAAAGTAGTAAATATAGACTGTCTTTGGAAAAGTACCGTTGGCTAGAGAAAAAATTAACTTAGAAAAAGTACAATCTACTGTTTAAGTTACGAATAATTAACACATCTCATTGGTTTAATTATAGTTTTAAAATCTTATTTTTTGTGTATAATTTACATGTTTGCTATTTTCTTTCCTATAATAAAAACAACTAAATTTTTTTTTAGGCTATATACCACCTTTTAATGCTACGGTAGTTCAGAAGTTGTTGGATCAGGGAGCTCTACTAATGGGAAAAACAAATTTAGATGAGTTTGCTATGGGGTAAGTAAAATTAAAATTTTATTTTTTTGTATTTCTTCCATCTGTGCCTTTAATTTCATTAAGTGGAAGTATCTGAAAGCATTGAGGTGATTTCTTGAGGATTCTAATGCCAGTTTCTTAGTTTTGCAGTGAGATTATCCTCAGTTATCTAATAGATACATAATCTTATCTCATTTTGATTTTAGTTTGCATTTCCTTCATGAACAATGATGCTAAACATCATTTCATATTTATTTTGCCATTCATATCTATTCAAATCTTTTTCCAGTTTTTAAAATCATGTTGTTTATCTTATTAATGAATTGTAAGAGTTCTTCCATATATTCTGGATTCAGGCCCATTATCAGATAGGTGATTTGCAAATATATCCTCCAGGCTTTGGCTTTTCATTCTCTGCTTTATATGTCCTAAGAAATCTTTACCAAACTCAAGGTCACAGAAACTTTCTTCCCAGATGTTTATAATTTTAGCTCTTACATTTGAACATGTAATCCATTTCAACTTAAGTTTTTGTTGTTTTTTTTTTGGTACCGGCTATCGTCGAATTTAAGTTTTTATATATGGTGTAAAGGTTTTTGTTTTTTATTTTATTGCATATGAATATCCAGTCATTCCAGCAGTCTTTGTAATAACAGCTAATCCTTTCCTCATTAAATTACCTTAGCTTCCTTTTGTCAAAAATCAAATACATGCATGAATGTCTATTTCTGGACTTTTTTTTTTTTTTTTTTTGGTACTGGAGATCAAACTTGGGACCTTGCACTTGCGAGGCAGGCAGCGGAACCACTGAACTAAATCCTCGGTCTATTCTGGACTCTTTTCTATCTTTGTTTATTCCTGTATCACATCATCTTGACTAAGCCTCAAAATTAGGTAGTGAGAGTCTTCCAACTTTGTCCCTTTTCAAAACTGTTTTATGATATTCTGGGTCTTTTTTGTTTCTGTGTAAGTTTCAGAGCCAAATTCTTCTTCTACCAAGGAGTTTATAGGATTTTTTTTTTTTTTTAAATCAACTTGGGAAGAATTGGTGTCTTCATAATCAGCATCTTCATAAATGTCCTCTCATCCCAACACCTTGTGTCTCTGCATTAATTGAAACTGAAAATTTTCTCAGAAATATTGTGATTTTTCTAAGTATTTAATTTTTGTCATTTTCTGTATATAAATTGTATAATTTGTTTAAGGTATTCCCAAGTGTCTAATGTTTTTTAATGCTGTAGAAAATGGTATAGCCAGATATGGTGGTACATGCCTATTATCCTAGCTACTCTGGAGGCTGAGGCAGGAGGATTATAACTTTGAGGCCAACCTGGATAACTTAGCAAGACTCTGTCTCAAAATAAAATTTAAAAGAGCTGGGAGTGTAGTTTAGGTACAGAATGGCCTTGTATGTTTGAGCCCCTGGGTTCAATCCTCAGTACCACCAAAAAAAGAAAATGGTATGTTTTTCAATTTTTGAATCTTTATTGCTAGTAGATAGGAATGTAATTTACTTTATTGACCTCATATCCCGTGACCTAGTTACTGCTCATTTATTAGTTTTAGTTGATCTTTGTGTATTCCTTGAACTATTTTATGTAGATTATCTTGTAGTCTGGAAATAGAAACAATTTTATCACATTTCTTTGTCTTGCCTTACTGAACCAGTTAGTAGTACCTTCCGTGCAATGTTGAATGAAGTGGTAGGGACAAATATCTTTGCCTTGTTTTTCATCGTGGGAGAAAGCATTTATTTAGTTTTTCATCAAAAGCACTCTAGATTTCCCCCCTTTTAATACTTGTAATATTTGGGCCAGGGATTTAGCTCAGTGGTTCTGCCACCTGCCTTGAAAGTGCAAAGTCCCAAGTTCGATGCCTGGTACCAAAAAAAAAAAAAAAATTAATACTTGTGATATTTGCTGGTTCAGGTTCACAGTGGTATTTCTTGGTACTGAGCAGTGTATGTTTAATGAACTCATCTATAGAAGTAAATGGAAACAGGTTTTTAAGCCATTGCCTTCATCAGCTGATGAAAATGAAAATCACTAGTGAAGGCAAAGTGGACTTGGACCTACCATCACCTGTGTGATATTCCAGCTGAGAATGTATAACCTGAACCTAATAACAAAAAAACATATACAAATTCAAAATGTTTAGAAACGTTCTATTAAAATGTCATATAAAAACAAAGGCTGTGAAAATGTTCCAAGTTAAAAAGAGGCTACAGAAAGTAAAACCTAAAATTATAAAATAGGGGAAAAACTTAGGAGAAGATTGCTGTGACCTTAAGTTAGGTAAAGATTCTTAGATATTGAACTTTGTTAAGAAAGAACTTCTGGCCTGGGGATGTATTTCAGTGGTCAGGTGCTTTCCTAGCCTGTGTAAGTCTCTGGATTCAATTCCCCAGCACCTCAACAGAAAAGAAAAATTAAGAATTTTTGTTCTTTGAAATAGACTAATAAAAATAAAAAGCAGCAAAAGACTTAGAGAAAGTATTTGTAAAACATTTGCAAGAACTAGTATCCAAAATGTGTAAGAACCTTTTCTAACTCAATAAGAAATCAACCCTGTGTTTTACAAAATAGGCAGAAGTTTCAAGCAATTATTTTATTGAAATGACAAACACATGAAAAACTTCTTAGTATTAGTCATTAGTAAAATGCAAATTTAAACCACATTGAGACCCATAACACTTATTAAAATGACAGTATCAGCTTGGTGTGGTGGTTATGCCTGTAATCACAACACTCTGTAATCCCTCGGGGCAGGAGGGTAAGTTTGAGCCCAGCCTGGGGAATTTAAAGACTTAAAGAGACCCTGGCTCAAAATAAAAATATTAAAACAGACTGGGGATTTAGCTCAGTGCAAAAGCCTTGGGTTCAATCTCCAGTACCACCCCCCAAAGAGAGGAAAAATAGGTAATATCAGGTACAGACAAGTATGCAGAGAAAATTGTATTTCTTATATACATTGCTGGTGGGGAATGCAAAATGTATAGCCATTTTGGAAAATAATTTGATGATTTATTACAAAGCTAAACATATTTACCGTATAACCTCATAGTCCCAGTCCTAGATATTTTCCTAAGTGATTAAGATTTATTTTTACACAAAAGCACTGGTTTGCAGTATAAAACCTGTAGTAGGGCCGGGGATTTAGCTCACTGGCTCCAGCACCTGTCTTGCAAGTGCAAGGTCCCGAGTTCGATCCCTGGTACCAAAAAAAACCAAACAAACATGTAGTATCTTTATTCATCATTGCTCCAAACTGGAAATGGCCCAGTGTCCATTAACTGATAAAGATAAAATAATGAAAAAGAAAAAAGAGGCTAAAGAAACGATAAGTAAATGTAATACCTGACTCTAAACTTGATCTGAGATAAAATGCTATGAAATACATTATTGAACCAGCTGACAAAATCAGATTACAGTTGGCCTGATGGTGCACACCTGTGATCCCAGCACTCAGGAAGCTGAGGCAGAAGGATCACTGGGAGTTCAAGGCCATCCTGGCCTGTATAGTGAGTTCAAGACCAGATTAAACTATCTAGCAAGATCCTGTCTCAAAATATCAGTCTACATACAGTATTGTACTACTGTGAATTTTACTATGATCGATAACTATACCGTAAGCAAAAATGTCCTTTGGAAATTCATACTAAATACATAATAAAGTATTTAGAGGTAAAGGGCCATGATATATATAAATCACTGTTAATGTTCAGGAAAAAAATGTGTGTATAGACACAGAGCATACAAATGATAAAGCAAATGGAATGGAATATTAACAATAGGTACATGTGGGCAAAGGATATAAAAGTGCTTCATTTATTTTTATTTTTGCAGTTTATCAGAATAACATTTTTAAAATTTAAAAACAAGTTATTAGCATTCCACTTATAATACTTTTCTTAAAACTTCTGATTAAGGGAAGATTTCCATCAAAATGTTCTTAACTACTATATTTAAATGTTTGTGCCTCTTTCCGACTAGAAGACCTTAACTTATGGGAAGTCATTTTTAGTTCAACTGGATGATCAACTGGGATAAAATCTTTTTCTCCATTTTCTATCTCAGTTGCTTTCACTTCACCCACCACCACCTCACCAAAAGCTACATCAGAACAGGCTTCTTTTCCAGTTCCAGCTACAGTGGGTTATTAAAAGCTCCGAGTGTCAGAAGCAAATAACAGACACCCAGGAGATTCGAATTTCACATAAAATTACTAAGGCATCTTGCTTTACCCCTTCATCGCAGATCTGGAAGCACAGATGGTGTATTTGGGCCAGTTAAGAACCCCTGGAGTTACTCAAAACAATACAGAGAAAAGAGGCGGCAGAAGGCCCAGGGCGAGAGCGAGGCTGCAGATTGCCTGATCGCGGGAGGAAGCTCCGGCGGCAGCGCGGCTGCCGTGTCAGCGTTCACTTGCTTTGCGTAAGATGCTATCTGTACTTTATAACCCATCCTATTACATAGAGTCACAAACCATGTGCAAATCCAGCAATAGAGTAATTCATGTGCTGGGATTTTTTTCCTTTTAGTAAGCTCTTTGTCCTCAAAGATATATCAAAATATAAATATACTCACCTGTACAGCATGTGATGTGTATACTGTATACAGTGAACTTTAATTTGAAATAACATTTAAACTTTAACTCTATAGTAGATGGTTATTTTGAAAACATGATTTCACAGATATTGCAGAATAAAGCATTAAACATAAATGGACTTTATTGAATTTCATTTTTAAATAATTTATTCAAATGTCTGCTCTCTGTACAAATATTTTTAGACTATAATCCTGTGACTGTAGTTCATTGCTGCTGAGCTATTAATAATGGTTTATCTTTCAGCTGACTTTACAAAGAAAAAAATGTTCCTAATATTTATCAATAGAGTATTTAAAATAGTGTTTTCAATAACTATGCAACTAAATATCTGTATCATTAAGTAAAATTTTTTCAGCCTTGTCAGGAGGTGATTTTGTTTATCTGTCATACTTTGTATTTGGTAAGAATTCATTGGTTAATATGTTGAGTTCCATTTTTAAAGCATTTCTTAACCACCTAAGGAAGAGTAGTCTGTTGTATGTATTTTATCAATCTCAGTGTGACCAAATTGAATATATTTCTTTAATTTTATCTCTCCTTAATTATCTACTAAAACTAAGCTCTTTCACAAGTATTGGAACCAATAAATTGTTTATATTTTTTAGAGTTATGGAGCTTTAGTTTCTTTCAGTTTTTTTAGTTTTCCTGAAATCTTGTTAACAAGTAAAACCATTTCACTTTATCTCCTTGGAATTTTATAGCATGGCATTAATATTAATGAGAGTTCTGACAAGTCAGAACTGCAGGACTAGATGCTTTTTTTCTCTCATCATCCCACTTAGTGTTCATCTTTCTGAATGTGCTTTGAGAAGATGGCATTTTGACACATAATTCCTATGGAAATGTAGGTTTTACCTTTACACAGCCATCAGTGAATGCTAATAAGAGAATGTATCTTTTAAAATTGTGAAAGCAACAGTCTGATTTTGTAGTTTAAATGAACTTGGGGAGAAAGGAAACATAATTTGCATTTTCTGTAGAGCACATATGCCATGTTATTGTTAGGAGCGGTTGCTCAGTCCAAAGCTGCACTTTAAATCCAATCAACAGAAGCACAAGCCAAAAGTAACTTCAAATTGCATGTATCCCAAACTGTAAAGTATTCTGCTTTTCCTCCCTTTTGATTTGTTTCTTTTGTAATAGTTTTTAAAACAGGAAGGTTCTTGGGAGTACTATATGGCCACTAAATGAATGAGCTAGGGCACTATGTAAGTGACACGGGAAGTTATTTAAGGTAAGTTGTTAAGGGAAAAACAAGTTGCAAAACAGTATGTATACTTGGCCCTCTTTTTATTAAAAGTAGTAATTACTTTTACTACTTTACTTTTTTTTACTACTCTTAGCAGTCATTACACAGAAGCATCTGGGTGTCTAGATGAAAGTATATCAAAATACGTTACAGGAGCTGTGATAAGAGAAATTTTGCTTTATCATACACAGTATGATACTTTAATTTTTGTAGTAGACATATACTACTTTGCTACCAAAAAAATTGTTTTTTCCTGGAGTTGTTTAACATTTCATTTTAATTGGGACAAAATAAACATAAAAAACTCTTTTCATCTTGCAAAACTGAAATCCACTAGTCGCCCTCCTCCCAGCCCCTGGTAACAGCTTTTCTACTTACTGTCTCTATGAATTTGAATACTCTAGGTACCTCATGTAAGGGTGCTAAAATACAATATTTTTGTCACTGGCTTATTTCAAAGTTAGTTTTTGTTTTTTAAATAAGAATAGCACATTCTTTGGGCAAAGAAATGAACAGTCACTTTGTAGTTGGGTAATACAAATACAAAGAAGTATGAAAAAGTATTCAAAAATATACATTACCAAAACTTTTTTGGTTAACAAAAATTTTTAAAACTACTAGTACTTGATGATGGTACTGAAACATTAAAGCACAATTGGATTCATTGCAGTTGGGAATACAAATTGGCATAATTCTCCTGACAAGTAATTTGATCATATCTATCAAGAACTTTTAATAGTAAGCAGACCCTTTCATCCATTAACTTTGCTTCTTAGAAGTCAGTCTAAACAGATATATAGGCAAACATTTATGTTTAATAGAAGTGTTCATTACAAGGTTATTATATACTTATTATTACCAGCTAGAAACAACATAAATGTTTATATAAATTATAGTACACCTTTGCCCATCATTCTAACTGAGGTAACAAAAGGGTTGTATCTGAATTCTGGGAGAGGTATGTTTAGTTTGTAAAATTAACATTAATTTGATTTATTATAAATGTCAAGTAACATCAAAGAAAGGTATATGATTTATATGTATATCAATAGGAGATTGTACTTTACTGAGATTTATATTATGGTGATTTATGGAGATTTATATTTATATTATATTATACATACCTTAAATTTGCAGTAATTTTAGTGATATAAAAAGCTCATGATAAGCAAAATAGGAATTGAAACTTGTGATTGCAGAACGATCTCAACTGTGAAAAAATATATTTTTTAAAAAGTTGAATATGCCAAAATGTTAACTGTGTCTGCTTTGGAATAATAGAATATTTAGTTACTTCTTTATACTGTTGTGTATGAATTCTCTGAGATGAGTATGTGATACTTTTTATAATTGGGAAATACACTGTAAAATATAGATATTTAAAAGGCTAGATTCCAAAAATAATTAGATATGTCATTCTTCTAAGAAGAATTCCACTTAAATTCCAGGGCTTTAGGATCAGACACTGGAGGATCAACCCGAAATCCTGCTGCCCACTGTGGGCTTGTTGGTTTTAAACCCAGCTATGGCTTAGTTTCTCGTCATGGTCTCATTCCCCTGGTGAATTCGATGGATGTGCCAGGAATCTTAACCAGATGTGTGGATGATACAGCAATTGTATTGGGTATTTATTTGACTCCTTATCATCTGAAACAATTTCACTGTAAAACAATAGGCCTGTGGCACATAAATATTTCTTCTTACAGGTGTACTGGCTGGACATGACCCCAAAGATTCTACTACTGTGCAAGATCCTGTTAAACCATTTATGCTTCCCAGTTTGACAGATGTGAACAAACTATGTATAGGAATTCCAAAGGTGACTTCTTTCTTTCATAACTTTTTAGGAAAACTGTAAAATCAAATACAGAGACAGACTTGGGAGGCAGACTGGTTAAGCTTGAATCTCTATACTGCCATTTTTATTAGTAATTAATTTTTTTTGGTACCAGGGATCAAACTCGGGACCTTGCGCTTGCAAGGCAGGCGGTGGAACCACTGACATTAGTAATTAATTTTTATTAGTCATTAAGCACATGATTCAATCTCTAAACACTATTTCCAAATTGGGAATAATAAAAGTATTGCAATCATAGAATAATGAACATTAGATTATTGTGTAAAACAAGAATCTGTAAACTTTTTTCTGTAAAGAGCTAGTTAATACATATTTTAGGCTTTGTGGATCATATGGTCTCGTTGACTCTGCCACTTCAGTGAATAAAAACAGGCGTAGACAATATGTAAGGAATACATAGTGTGATCAAAACATACAGTGAATGTGTAAGTTTTAAAAAATTTATTACAGTGGGCTGAGGATTTAGCTCAGTGGTTCTAGCGCCTGCCTCGCAAGCGCAAGGTCCCAAGTTCGATTCCCGGTACCAAAAAACAAAAAATTTATTACAACAAAAGATACATTGCCATTAATCCCCCTCATGATACTCTCCCCCTTTCAGACATACTAATCCTATCACACTTGCTGGTGTATGGCCTCACTAAATGTTACCTTTACTATTACTACTACTGCTGCTGCTACTACCACTACCACTACCATTGCTGCTTCTGCTATTACTATTACTACTAATGTATTACATTAATGTAATTGTAATGTGTTACAGTAACAATCCATATATAGACATGATAATGTTAAATTGTTGGCTTTTTAAAAATTAAAAAATTTAAACCTAACATATTAATGCTTAAAACTTTCTGCAAATCTTTTTTTTTCTGCAAAACTTTTTGAAAGATAACTTACACTTCAGAATAAGAAGTTTCTCAGCCTCGGCACAATTGATGTTTTGCGGTCGGTGATTTTTTTGTTGTGAGGGACTGTCCTACATATTGTAAGAAGTTCAGCAACATCCCTGGCCTCCACCTCCAGATGCTGGTAGTACCCCTTACCACTGACTACAACCAATAATTCCTTCAAACATTACCACATTTCCCTTGGTCAGGAAGCATATGACAACATTGCTTCCAGATGAGACCACTACTGTAGAGAAATGCTGCTTTCTTCAGAGTCTTTCTTTATGGTAATTATCTGTGCCTTCTTTTAAACACTGAGAGAGATCCCAAGCTTTAGAAACAGAACTAGTTCAGAATCCTGCATCCTGTACTGATTTGCTGTATTACAGTAGAAAAGTTACTAATCTTCTCTAGCCTCAACAGTTCATTCATTCATAAAATAAAGGATGATAATGGATAACTACATAATGGAGTTAGCGAAGGCATTAAGTAAGGGAACCTTTGAAAAGCATCTAGCAAAGTACCTGATATTTAAGGAACATTTAAAAAATACAAAGTCTCCAAGCAGATCTCTAATGTTTAAATTGTTATATCCCACTAATAAATAATACCTAATACTGTGCTTATCATGCCATAAACACTCTCAGTTTGCTCTTTTAGCTACCTACCAGCAATAGTATCCATTTTTCTAGTATACTGCCAAAGTTGTGTACAAATTGTGAAACTATCTACTGTATAGATGTTCCAATTTCTGTACCTTGACTTTTGCCTATAAGGAATATCTTGTACCTGAATTATCCAGTGAAGTACGATCTCTCTGGTCCAAAGCTGCTGGCCTGTTTGAGTCTGCAGGAGCCAAAGTGATTGAAGTATCCCTGCCTCACACCTCTTACTCAATTGTCTGCTACCATGTATTGTGTACATCAGAAGTGGCATCAAATATGGCAAGATTTGATGGGCTGGAATATGGTAAGATGGCCGGGCTTTTTGTCTGTCTTGTTTTTAACGTAATTGTATCTCTGACATTTGAAAGGTTCATTTCTTATAGTGATATAAAAAGTTTTTCCTGAAATAATGTTGATGATTGAGAAAAGTAAGTGAGTCCTTTTACCTTTATCATTTTAGCTTTGTATTATGATATTCATCATAAATCTCTAAATTTTCCATTCATTTCTCTGGACTGTAAATATTTTGAAGGGATAATATCTTATCTGTGTATTTACCATCCAGTGTCATGCCTGAGATATGGTAAGAGCTCACTAAATGTTTGGATGGGTGGAGAGATGGATGGATAGATGGATGGGGGGTGGTAAATGAAGTTTTCTTGGTTATTTTCTTTTGCCTCCATGATCAGATAGTAACAAGCCAGATAGACAAGGAAACTGGTAAGGGCAAGTTCCTTAAATTTCAGTATTGGTCACAAAAGTGTAAATCTAGGCTGTTTTCAGCCAAAACTTTACTTCCTTTTGAAGTAATGTGTATCTTTTTTTGTTTTCAGGTCATAGATGTGACATTAACGTGTCTACTGAAGCCATGTATGCTGCCACCAGGAGGGAAGGGTTCAATGATGTGGTGAGAGGGAGAATTCTTTCAGGAAACTTTTTCTTACTAAAAGAGTAAGACAATTAGTCTAAAATTTTTCTCTGTTCTCAAAATTTCAAGTGCAAAGCAGTAGCACATTCAACGAGTCTTACCAGTCATGATAGTTACTGCAAAATCCTCATGATTTGAATTAGAAAAGTCCCCTTTATGACACTTTTGCTTCCTAGTTATTCAAAATTTTCAAAGAAAATGATCAGTATAAACCATCAGTATAAATGATCAGTATAAACCAAGTAAGAAGCCCTGAAAAATTTTAGCCTCATTAGCTGTTCTGTGGCTGGGCTTATTGCTGTTGAAGCCTTAAGCAAGGGAGTTATATTATTTCTTGAAAAATTTACTGAATCAACTTAGTTTTTTCTTGCATTATGTATATGTATATTTTGCTTCAAGAAAGAATTCCAGTTACCCAGATGTGGTGGCATACATCTGTTATCCCACTTCTCAGGAAGCCAAGGCAGGAGGATCACCATGAGTTTGAGGCCAACCTGAGCTATACAGTGAGTTCAAGGCCAGCCTGGAAAACTACATAGCAAGGCAAGACCCTCTCAAAAAAATACGCAGGAAATAATTCCAAATTACTAATGCTTCTACATACTTAAATTGTCTTCAAGTTTATTCAAGATCTTGTGAATAAGATCCCTTTTCCCTACCAGTCAGTCTGAGAAGACAATGGGAAGTGTAAAAAACCAACAGTGGCCTGGCATGGTGGTGCAAGCCTGTAATTCCAGTGCACTTTTGAGAGGCTGAGGCAGGAAAATGGCAAGTTCAAGCTCAGCCTGGGGAACTTAGTGTCTGAGACTTTATCTCAAAATTTAAAAAGGGCTGGGGATGTGGGGATATAGCTCAATGCAAAGCCCAGGGTTCAATCTCCAGTACCACAAAACTAACTAAATAATAATTAATTAATTTTAAAAAGGCAAGTGGTTATTTAGACGAGTCGCTTCCTAAAGTTTTTCTCCGTGCTTCAAGGCCAGAAAACATATGTACTTGTCTGATAATCCTCTCATGGCCAACAGTTAGGGTTACTTTTTCCAAAGATATGATTTGATGTTATTCCATAATAAAAGACTTCTGCATTTGAATAGATGCTTGTAATCACTTAGGAGTAGGAAGGATGAAATATTGCTAAGAAATTTTCTAAGCCAAGACTTTATTTATTAAGCCAAAGATACTACATTTAGCTGGGGATGGTAGTACATACTTATAATCCTAGCATTTGGGAGACTGAGGCAGGAGGATCACAAATTCAGGGCCAATTTGAATCACATAGTTAGGCCCTGTCTCAAAAACCAAAATAAATAAAAAGATGTTATATTTGTCAGATTTTACTGGTTAGAATCAAATTGGATATGTTAAGGCACAAGTTGATGGATTATATCAGTCACTGTAATAGCATAGAAAGAAATTGAAGGAGAGGAGTTTGAAAGCATCTTATATGATTTCCAAGCAGGAGACTAAGAAAAGATAGAATTACTGCTGGTATCCCTACTTTCTGACCCCGTTGTAAGTGGGATCAACTTGTTTGCTTCTTATAGTTTTTTGTCTTGTGGCAGGAATGGTGGTGGTTGAACTTGAATGATAGGAAAAATGGGATTGGAATCCTTTTTTTTTTTTTTTTAACCTAAAAAAGTGCTCGGAACTATAAAAAGTCTTAACATTTTTATTCCTCTGATAGCTTAGAATCTTACATTCTTCTGTTACCTTTTATTCCGTAAACATAAATCTATTGAATTAGGAATCTCAAGTTTATTTTTAATTAGCATAAATATTTATTTCTGAGCCACATTTGTCTATTTCTTGCTATTTGTCTATTTGTTGCACCTGTTCTTTCTCTCTTTTAACCTTTTTTCCTACCTTCTATCATTATTTCTATAAGTAATATTTTTTCTCTGAAGATATTTTTCTTGAATTTTTAAACATTTTACTAGTACATGTTTGTAAAACATAACAATTACATTCATCAAGGGCAGCTGGTACATGTGCATAACACATCTTAATCCCTTTGACTTTTCCTTCCACTCCCTCCATCTCTTGGTCCCCTTCCCACTTGATAAAGATGTATCTCCCTACTTTCTATTATCCATTTTTATCTTGCTCTTTAAATTATTTATACTTTGGGTCTCTCATTTAAGAGATCCCATACAATATTTGTGTCTGATTTATTTCATTTAGCATTATGGGCTCAAGATGCATCCATTTTTTGTACAAGTGATTCAAGTTTATCATTCTTTATGGCAGAATAGTATTATGAGCTGTGCTGCTATAAACATGGGTATGCATGTATCACTGTAATATGATGTCTTAAACTTTTTCAGAAAGATACCTAAAAGGGAATGGCTGCATCAAATGCAATTTCTAGTTTTAGTTTTTTAAGAAATTTCCATAGTGGTTGTACTAGTTTACCTTCCCACCAACAGTGTAGAAGGATTCCTTTTCGTTCTGCAATCTGACCAGTATTTGTTATTATTTGATTTTTTAATGATAGCCATTTCTTCTGGGGCAAGATAGAATCTCATTGTTGTTTTAATTTTCATTTCTCTAATGACGAGATGGTCTACAGCCATACCACCCTGAACACACCCAATCTCTTCTAATGAGATGTTGAACATGTTTTCATGTATTTATTGGCCATATTAAAGAGATTTAAAATAAAGAAAAAAGGGGGGCATTATATTTTGCATTCATATACACTATTTCTGGTTCTTTGTTGTGTAGCTCCAGATTTCCATGCATTATTATTATTTTCTTTCTGGGTGAAGAACCTCCTCTAATATAGCTTATATCTTGAATATATATTAATGAATTCTTTCCGCTTTTGTTTCCATGTAAAAAAAATTTGCCTCTAATTTTTTTTTTTTTTTTTTTTTGCTTTATTTTGGAAAGGTACTTTGGGGGCCGGGGATTTAGCCCCCCAATTTCCACCCCCGGCCCCAAAAAAAAAAAAAAAAGAAAGGTACTTTGTGTATAAAATTGAAGGTTAATGGTATTTTCTTTCAGTACGTTAAAGGTTGTATTTCACTGTCTTCTGGCCTGCATAGTTTCTAGAAGTATATTGTGTTTCTTATATTTATTCTTGTCTGATTTTAACATTTTCTCTCTATTGTTGGTTTTCAGAAATTTATGATGTCCCTTAGTGTACTTTTCTGCATATTTCTTCTGCTTAGGGGTTCTTTGAGCTTTTTGGGCTCTCTAGATGGTCCAAGTAAGTTTTCTTATCTCCTCCATTTCTTCATTATGTTTTCTTCTTTATTCTTGAATATATAGAATACATTTAGTGGCCTTTTTATGTTTTTACCTGCTAGTTCCAGTATTGCTGTCATTTGAATCTGTTTGTAAACAATGTTGAACTTTGTTCTAGGGCACAGAGTTGATGGTCTGTATCTAGATGTCCCCCAGGAGCCTCCCGTGCTCACAGGCAGGGCTTTTGGAAGGTGACTGGATGTGCAGGCAGTGTAGCTGGCTTCCCTTTGGAGGTGGGCCTGGTAAGAAGAGGCAGCTCACCAGGGACCTGACCTGGAAGGTTCTGTCTCCTTTCCTGGCTCCTTCCTCACTCTCTGCTCTCCTAGCCATCATGAGGTAAGAAATTTCTTCCTCTGCCATGTGCCTCTACCATGGTGTTTCGTTTTTGGAGACCATGGACTGAAATGTGAACCAAAATAAAGCTGTCCTTTACATTGTGGGCATCATGTATTGTGTCCCAGTGATGAGAAAGTAATTAAGACAAGTTACTTGAATATATTGGATCCTTTTGGGGCTTTCTTTTAAGCTCTGTCAGAAGTCTAAAGACGCCTGTGGTTTATGGCTAATTTAAGTCTAAGGCAGTACTGCAAAGATGCTTCCAGAGTCTACATCTATTACAAGGTCTTTCCACTTTCCAGCCCTGTATGAGCTGTAAGAATTGTTTGACCTCTTGTTCTTTGGGAGATTCTTTCCCCACCCTGGGGCTTTCTTTTCATCCTTGCATAGATCAGTCAGTACTCAGCCAAAGACTTGAGGGATCTCTGCACTTGTCTTCAACTCTGTTTGCTGCTCTCTCCTTTCAGACCTTTAGAAATTCCAGCTTTTTGTCTCCCCGCACTTTAGACTTTTGTTGCTTTAATTTGCTGAGCCCCCCCCCCCAGCTCTGTTTAGGTTCTCTTTTAGGACTGAGCCATGAAGTCCTCTGGGCATCAAACTGGAGAGACAACAGGATTAGCTCGTTTGCCTCTCTCAGAATTCTCTTCTGAAGGCCTTTGTTTAATGTCTGAAAATGATTCTTTCATATATCTTGTCTGGTTTTCTGGTTAAGAAGTCAGGATAAATCTTATCCCTATTGCTTCATTGTGTGTGGAAGCAGAAGTTCTACTTTTAAACCATATTTAAAGTAGGAAAAATTCAATAGCATTAGTTTTATAAAATTTAAGTCTGGGGAATGTTATTAATACAATTTGTGTGTGTGTGTGTGTGTTGCTGAGGTTTAAACCCAGAGCCTGAACTAACCCTCAAACCCAAATATAATAAACTGTCACCTCTCATTTTTCTTGTGTGAAGTATATGTGAAGCCTGCATCCATGTCTGTATAGACTCTGTAGTCAAGTGGTAGCGAGGATATCTGATATCCATATAGCACTCTGCCTAGGGTAAAAAAGATTTCAGATGTTTTATCTCATTTTATTTAGTCCTCAGTGGGACTTGAGTGATTCTATACATTTTTTTTTTTTTGGTACCAGGGATCGAACTTGGGTCCTTGAGCTTGCACAGCAGGTGGCAAAACCACTGAGCTAAATCCCCGGCCCCTAATTATATACATTTTTATAGTTGAAGAAACTGAGGTTTAGAATAATTCTTTGTCAACCTTCTTTAACCAGTATCAGAAAGTCTGAAAAGATTTTTTCTTCCTTTTTGCATCACTGACCTATGATCATTTTTATATCTGTCTTTTCTCTTAACCTTGTGGTAAAGTAAGCATCCTATCTTTAATTTCATATCTCCATTCTTGGACTGTGTTGTCCATAAGATACAAACTTGCAAACACTGCATGCTTTTCCCAGTTTCTGTTAGTGGAGTATTTCTTAGTGTCTAATTCAGACAATGTGTTAGAATTTTGTGAGACCTCAGAATCCTTATAGTAATTTAGTTATCATTATACTGTAGATGAAAGAAGAGAAGATTGGATGAGCCTCTAGAGGCCTGTGTTCTTGTCTGTTCTGCCTGTTTTTATAACTTTCAGAAAGTTATTTAATTGCTACATATCTGATTTTCCTCACCCAAAAATTAATGTTCTGGTTTAGTGATGTGCCTGGAAGTACCAATATTTTGTGATTGTATGTGTAGAACAGTATCTAGGAGTGAATTCTGATTGATTAATTGCCAGATATACAGACTTTCAGAATGACAGCCCAGTTGAATACAATTCATCTTTATATGTTATTAAGAATCTTAAGGGTGCTGGGCATAGTGGCACACGCTTGTAACCCCAACTACTCTGGAGGCTGGGCAACTAACTGAGAACCTGTCTCAAAATAAAAAGATCTGGGGTATAGCTCAGTGATTGACTCCCTACCTAGTATGCACAAGGCCCTGGCTTCAATCCCTAGCACTCCAAAAGAAATAATCCTTGTAGTGCGTGTCATAAAAGCTGAGAAACCAGTGGTTCTTTAATATACCTAACGTAAGAGAATTGATTTGAAGCAAAATAGAAAAAGTTCTCAAAATATCTTCTATTTTTTCCCACAGAAACTATGAAAATTATTTCGTCAAAGCCCAGAAAGTAAGGCGCCTCATTGCAAATGACTTTGTGAATATTTTTAACTCTGGAGTGGATATCTTGCTAACTCCCACCACCTTAAGTGAGGCGGTACCTTACTTGGAATTTATCAAAGAAGACAACAGAACACGAAGTGCTCAAGGTGATATTTTTACACAGGCGGTAAATATGGCAGGTGAGGGTCACTGAAGGTTTGTCTGGCTTTCTTAAAATTCTTAGGCAGCTACCCTGGCTCTAGCTAGATGGTTCCCTAGAAACAATAGCCTTTCTGGAATAGTAAGGAGAGTGTGTGTGTGTGTGTGTGTGTGCACGCGCGCGTGTGTGTGTGCGTGCATGCATGTATATGTATATGTACATACATGTACTCTTGCCTCTCACCTATGTTCTGAACCAGTACACTTAATAGTATTTTCAAATTTTATTTCAAGAATGTTTAGCTGAACATGATGGTTCATGCCTGTAATCTCAGCACTCGGGAGGCTGAGGCAGGAGGGTTGCTGTGTGTTCGAGGCCAGCCTGGACTACGTAGTGAGTTCAAGCCCAGCCTAAACTATATAGTGAGACCCCATCTCAAAAAACCAAAAAATAGGGCCGGGGATTTAGCTCAGTGGTTCCGCTGCCTGCCTCGCAAGCACGAGAACCTGAGTTCGATCCCTGGTACCAAAAAAAACACAAAAAATAAAAAGGTTAACCCAGAAGAAACATTGAAAAAGCAGTATAATGAATATTGATAGACTTTCACCTGGATTTGTCCTTGTTAACATTTTCTACCACCGCCCCCCCAAACACACACATACACTACCTTGTTTTTTTTTTGTGGTTTTTTTTGGTACTGAGGATCGAACTCGGGTTCTTGTGCTTCCAAGGCAGGCGGCAGAACCACTGAGCTAAATCCCCGGCCTACACCACCTTGTTTTTAGCTGAATCATTTGAAAGTGTCAGGTGCTGTGATGCTCTGTACCTAAATAATTTAATATTAATCTCTAAAGACATGCTGCTACATAACAACAATCCCATTATCACACCTAAGAAAACTAATATATATTCAGAAATAATGTGACTATATACCATATTCAAATTTTTTCAACTGTTCCAAAAATGTCTTTTATAAGTTGCATTTTCCCCACGTGTAGTCTACTTGTTTATATCTTTTAAAAATCTAAAACAATCGCCCACATCCCTGGTGATTTTGTTTTTTAGAGTCACACCAGGCTGTATAATTTTGCTTCAATCATCAAACATAATATAAAAAATTCAAGAAAAGTCTATTGTATTTGCTCATACTTTTTCTTTCTCTGTTTATTCCTCCTTCCTGAAGTACCAACATCCATTCTTTTTCTTTTCTCTATATAGAATTTCCTTTAGTTATTTGTTCACGTTAGCCACCTGGCAGCAAATTCTCTTCTCTTACCCTCTGAAAATGTCTCGATTGCGCTTTCCTTTGTAACAGTTTTTTTTTTCTTCTTAAGTTTTTGGTTTTGTTTTTGCTAGATATCAAGTTCTGGTTTAACAGTTCTTATTTTTGGCAGTTCAAAAAGTTGTGCCACTTTCTTCTGTCCTGATTAGTTTCTAATGAGAATTTTCCTACCTTTTAAATTTTTTCTCTTAATGCTTTATTGGGATGAGTTCTATCTAGTTGTTCTGTAGGATATCCCACCCATAGTCTGGTTTTGTCCAATTATTTCCTTATAATTGGCTTGAGTTAAACATTTTTGGCAGATATACTACATACATTTCATGCCAGGAAACAGTTAATAGCATTTAATCCCTCTTCTGGAAGTTAAATTAATCACTTGGTTAAAGAAGCAACTGCCAATTTATTTTTTCAATTTTTTCTTTTAAAAACACATTTTCCTTTTATCATTTTTAAGTAACTTGTGGAGTGATGCTATGAGATCATGTGAATATTTCATTCCCTTATAATCTGGAGGTCAGTTTTAGCATCCATTGATGATCTTTACTTAGAGCATTATAAAATGTGGGCTTCTCTAATTCCAACATACCCTCTACAGCTACAGCTGCAGCAACATTCCTTCTGTTACTAGTAACCTTCTCTAAATAAGAGCTTTCATTTTTCAAAAAATTGGATCTATTTTGTTTGTTTAGTTTGAGACAAGGTCTCACTATGTAGTTTAGGCTGCCCTTGAACTCACAGCAATCCCCAGCCTCAGCCTCCTGAATGCAGGGATTATAGGCATGCACCACTGTACTTGGATTAAAAATTGGATCTATTAAAAGCAATTACTGTCATTATTGTTTGTGATGCTCAGATTTTCCCAAATATAGCCAGTAGGAATCCCTTCAAGTTGCTTGTATCCCTTAGATCTGTTCTCATTTTAATTTTTGAAAACTTTCTTGTTTTGTGGCATAACAAGATATCCTGGAATCTTGTATTGTCTCTGTTCCAAACCTGAAATTAAAAGTACCCCAGCCAATGTGTTTAAAAACTAGAATTCAAACAATCTTAAGCTAGTTTCTTAACTATTGGATTGACAAACATTCAGCAGCTCAAGACGCACACTGTCGGCAAGACTATAGGAAAAGAAACACTTGTTTTGCTGTTGGGATTTCAAAATGGTACATCTTCTTTGGAAAATTTCTGATTATATATGCATTTATCCTTTGAGAAAGCAATCCTTTTAGATCTAAGAAACTTTCAAGAGTAGCAAAAATATATGTGCAGCTATTGTGTACTATGGCATTGTATAAAATAGCTAAATATTGAAAACAACCTAAATGTCTAACCATAGAAAACTGGTTAAATAACTTATGGTAAAACTGTAATTGAGTACTACACAGTTATGAAAAAGAGAGTGAAGGTTTCTATGAACTGAAAGGTGATTTCCTTTTATTATTAGTGCTTATCAATTTTATAAAAGCATTTGAACATACATATTTTGATCATAAACATCCATTTCCCTTACATTCCTTTACTTTCATGTTATCTTTTTTAGAGTCCACGTATTAGGAAGAACATATATTTGTCTTTCTCAGTCTTGGCTTATTTCACTTAATATGATGATCACCAGATCCATCCATTTTCCTTCAGATGACAAAATTTTGTTCTTCGTTATGGCTAAATACTATTCCATGTGTATATATACCACATTTTCTTATCCATTCATCTCTTGCCAGGCACCTTGGCTGATTTCATATCTTGGCTATTATGAATTGTACCACAATAAACATGAGTGTGCAGGTGTCCCTATAATATGCTAACTTTAATTCCTTCAGGTATATACCAGTGAATGATAAAGCTGGATCAAATCTAGTTTTAGTTTTTTGAGGATACGCCATACTGATATCCATAGTGGCTATACTCATTTACATTCCCACCAACACTGTATAGAGTTCCTTTTCCCCCAAATCCTCAGTAGCATTTATTTTTTGTATTCTTACTCTTTTTTTTTTTTTGGTACTGGGGATCAAACTCGGGACCTTGCAATTGCAAGGCAGGCGGCGGAACCACTGAGGTAAATTCCTGGCCCTATTTTTTGTATTCTTAAAGATAGCCATTCTGACTGGGGTGAGATGTAATCTCAGTGTGGTTTTGATTTGCATTTCCCCAATGGCTAAGGAGGTTGAACATTTTTTATAGAGTTATTGGCTGTCTGCACTTCTTTTGGGCAGTGTCTGTTCAATTCATGGGCCCATTTATTGATTGGGCTATTTAATTTTTTGGTGTTAAGTTTTTTGAGTTCTTTATATATTCTAGGTATTAGTCCTCTGTTTAAAGAGAAGCTGGCAAAGATTTTCTTATTCTGTAGGCTCTTTGTTCTGTTGTTTCCCTTTCTGTGTAGAAACTTTTCAATTTGATGTCCCATTTTTTGACTCTTGCTGTTATTTTCTGTGCTATTGGAGTCCTGTTCAGAAAGTTTTGGCTTATGCATATGGCTTCAAGTGTTGCCCTGTTTTATTTTAGCAGTATCAAAGCTTCAGATCTTACGCCTATGAAACAGTGATTTCTGAGGTACATTGTTAAGGCAACAGAGCATGGTCCAAAATATATATACTGTATAGTGTAATGTTTCTGTTGTTTTTTATTTTTATTGGTACATTTTAGGTATACAATATAATGACATTCATCATTGGAAATTTGTACCTTTACATAATCTCTCTTGGTTCTTATTTTTTCCCCATTCCTCTGCCCTCCCTTCAACCCCTCCATCCCTCCCTATTTACGAAGACTTTGTTTCCTTTTTTTGCATTTTCTCATATTCCATTCCCGTCTTTCCTTTCCCCTGCCCCTTCCACTTCCCTTTCCCCTTTGCCCTGTTTCTTCCTATTTCGCATTATCTATTATACCTTTTAGACCTTATTTACACTTTGTTTCTCACACTAGAGAAATTATTTGGTATTTACATGCGTGTCCTATTTATTTCACTTAAGAGTATTGCCTCAATATTCATCCATTTAGCTATGTCTCGTTTCTCATTTTTTATGGCTGAGTAGCACTCCATTTTATTTTTTTTAAAAAACACATTTTCTTTATCCAATCTCCAGTTGATGGACAATTGGGCTACTTCCAAGTTGTAGCTATTACATATTGTGCTGCTATGAACATGGGTGCACATATATCACTGTGGTATGATTCTTTTAATTCATTGGGGAAGATACCCAGCAGGGGAATAGCTGGGCCAAATAGGACTTCCAGTCCTAGTTCTTTGAGGTATCTCCATACTGATTTCCACAGTGGTTGCAACCAGTCTACACTCCCATCAACAATGGAGAAGGGTTCCTTTCTCCCGACACCCTCACCAGCATTTGTTATTGATTGATTTCATGATAGCAGCCATTCTTTCTGGGGGGAGGTGGAATCTCAGCGTTGTTTTCATTTGCATCTCTCAATGATGAATGACCAGTGATGTTGAACATTTTTTCATATGTTTATTTGCAATTTCTACTTCTTTGTGTGAGAAATGTCTGTTCATTTCCGATGCCCATTTTTGGATTGGGTCTTTAAATTTGGGAGGTCTGATGTTTTTTAAGTTCTTAATATAGTCTAGATAGTAGACCTTTGTCTGAGGGACTGCAGGTGAAAATTTTTTCCCACATTGTGGGTTGTCTGCTCACACTGTTGGTGGTTTCTCTTGCAGTGCAGAAGCTGTTTAATCCCACTTGTTCATTGTTTGTGCTAGTTCATGGGCAACTGAGGTTTTGTTCATAAAATCTTTTCCGACACTAATATCTTCAAGAGTTCTACCTGGGCTGGGGATTTAGCTCAGTGGTTTCGCCACCTGCTGCGCAAGCACAAGGACCCGAGTTCAATGGCCGGTACGAAAAAAAACCAAAAAGTTCTACCTAACCTCTGTTCCAGCTAGTTCAGGGTTTCTGTTTTAATATTTAGATCTTTAATCCATTTCAATTTTAGTTTAGTGCATGATGAGAAATATAGGTCTAGTTTTGATCTTTGGCAAGTTGAAACCCAGTTTTTCCAGCACCATTTATTAAAAAAGGCTATCTTTCCTCCAGTGAGGGTGTTTGGCTTCTTTGTTGAAGATGAGGTGGCTGAGTGTGTCTGGGGTTGTTTCTGCATCTTGTAATCTGTTCCACTGGTCTTCAGGTCTGTTTTCTTTGCCAGTACCATGCTGTTTAGCTTTGTAGTATAGTTTCAAGTTGGGGTTGTGGTACCTACCCCCTGCCATGTATGTTTTTTTTAAAGCCTTATTCTGGAGCAGGGTGTGATGATGCCTGCCTGTAATCCCAGCACTCAGGAGGCTGAGGCAGGAGGCAGGAGGCAAGAGGATTGCTGAAAGTTTGAGGCCAGTGTGGGTTACAGAGTGAGACCGTCTCAAAACAAAACACTCCCAGCCCCTCATAGTGAGTTGAAGGCCAGCCTGAACTACAAAGTGAGACCTTTTCTCAAAACAAAACAAGAAAACCTTATTCTGCCTTTACCTGTTAGCACTGAAAAGCAGCATAGAGCTGGGCTTCTTAAGCTGGAGAATTAATCAACTAATGGGTTTCTTTCTTTTCCTCAGGATTGCCAGCTGTGAGCATGCCTGCCGCCCTCTCACACCAGGGGCTGCCAATAGGGCTACAGTTTATCGGACGTGCATTTTGTGACCAGAAGCTTCTCACAGTTGCCAAATGGTTTGAAAAACAAGTACAGTTTCCTGTTATTCAACTTCCAGAACTCATGGATGGTTGTTCATCAGTCTTTGAAAATGAAAAGTTAGCTTCTGTTTCTCTAAAACATTAGTGATAAATGTATCATGTGCAAATTAAAATGATTTTTAAAGATTCTGTACTTTTGAGTGTCAAGTTATATTGCTCAATTCTGTAATTAGGTTCATTGTCAATAGTCCTTGGATTCACTTTTTAAGATTCTTGTGGTACAGTTAATTAATTATAAACTGTCAACATTTATTAAACAGCCGCCAAGTACAAAGTACAGGATTTCTACTATACTATAAAATACATGTTCCCAAAAAACAATAAGGTACAAAAATGTTCATTAAGAAGAAAAGAATTTACAGTAAATATAAGCTTGGGAATAAACTTCTCAAAACTTCCACATCTTTATAACTAAAGCACTAACAAAAACAAGAGGTGTACCTCCAGAGATAATGTGTGTGGCACAGGCTGGCAGCTCATCGTGAGGTGGAGCCTGCCACAAGGGACGTTACAAACGCACAAAAGCAGTTACATAGCATGTGTCCTGTGAGAGCTGAGCAAAGCAGGTGGGAGAGAGGCTGAGCATAAGAGGAAGTACAACCCAAGAGGGCCCAGATTCATGTAGGACTGGAGGTCCCCCTCTCTGGGGGAAACCCCAAGTGCAGGCCCTCTTTCTCTAAAACGAGCCAAAATGACTGAGGACTTTTTACTTTTCCTTTCTGCCTTACTACTTTGGGGCCCACAGGAGCCAGAACAACTGTATTACAGTGAGTTCATTCTCCTGTTAACCAACCACAAACAAGCTCTTCGATGTTTTAGGAGCATTTGTTGTGACCTAACACACTGTATTAGATGGAAACTTGAAAGATGGTAGACCATGGTTTTAGTGAGAAAGGTTGAAAATATACAAGTAACAATCTGAGAAACTTGCAGACAATTTGGTGAGGAAGCCAAAAAGATCTTCCTTACCGGATTCTCTTCCCTATGGTTTCCTTACCCTCCTGTCTCTCTGTAAATGTTCTTTATTTGGGCCTCTTGAGCCCAAAGAGACCCTAATGGAGATATCCATTCAATATTTGACCAAATCTAATGGAGACCTTACATTTACTCTCCGAGACCATCATTGTCTTTGCTAGAACACCATTCTCATAGTATCTTGGCATTCTAATTCGGCATTTATATTATATTGATAAGTAAATGTAGAAGGCGGAATGATTACATATTAAAAATCACTCTAGTAAGAAAAATCTTTTCTAAACATGAAGTACATGAGTCAGGTGTGCTGATGCACACCTGTAATTGTAGCCCTTGGGAGGCTGAGTCAGGAGAATCACAAGTTTGAGGCCAGCTAGGGCAACTTAAACTGTCTCAAAATTTAAAAAATTAAAAAAGGGCTGGGGATGTAGCTTAATGGTAGAGAATCCTAGGGTTCACTTCTCAGTACCGCAAAATAAAAGCATGAAAAAATAGAGGCAGGACCACTGGAAAGTTTTGGTGGGAGGATTTAACCTGCCTGTTGCTGTTCATTAGCAAGTTGCCATTGGTGCATCACTGAGCTATATCCTCAGTCCTATTTTGTGAGATGGCCTCTAAGTTGCCAAGGCTGGCCTTGAATTTGCAATGCTGCTGCTCCAACCTCCCAGTTAGCTGGGATTACAGACATGTGCCATTGCACCTATCTCCTATTTTTCTTCGGGTTTATTCTGTGGTTTTGTTCCTTAAAAAGCTTTCTACGGTACTAAGGCTTGAACCCAGGGGCTTGCAAGGTAAGTGCTCTACTGCAGAGCAACACTCCCAGCCCCTCAATAGTTCTCCCTCTTCCCACTCTCAGATACTCAGTCTGATTACATAAAAGTTTAATGTGCCAAATGGGAAGAAAGTGTTCAAATAGGAAGGGAAATAAGTGAGGGAGGGAGAAAGGAAGGAAGGGACAAGAAAAAAAGTGAAAATAGAAGGAAAAATGGAAACAAAGCTTTTGTACATAGGGAGGTGGCTTGAGGGGGGAAGGGATAAAATAAAATTTATTTTTAAAAAGAATGTGCTAGGCTCTTAGAAATATTGAGTCCAAATCCTGAAAGAAGTCCATAGAAAATTGCATTACAGTTGGCTTTCCACAACTGCAGATACAACCAACCACAGACCAAAAGTACTCCGAAAAGAAAAAAAAAATTAATTCTGGAAAGTTCCGAAAAGGGAAACTTGAAAGCTTTGCCTTGTGCTGAGTACTAAGCTGAATGCATGCAGATGAAGTGATGAATAAGTATTATATTAGATATTATAATCTAAAGGTGATTTAAAGTATACAGGAAGATATGTGTAGGTTATATGCAAACCTGCACCATAATAGGTAAGAGACTTAGCATCTGTGGGGATAGGTGTCTGTGAGGGTCCCGAAACCAAAGTCTGGGATACCAAGACATGACTATATAACAAGAGGAAACCATCCTAGTTGAAGGAGCTAATATGAAGTAAAAAGAAGATAGATCTTTGCCCCAATCTTTTTTAATGTGTGCATGATGTTTTTTCTTTTTTGGTACCGGGGATCGAACTTGGGTCCTTGTGCTTGTGCAGCAGGTGGTGAAACCACTGAGCTAAATCCCCGGCCCATATGTATGCATGATTTGAAATGAAAATTTTTCAAAAAATATTTACTCTTTTTCCCCATATCTCAACTTGGGCAGCACTAATGACTGAAAACAAGTACAGCATTTACTGTTCTCAGAATACTATCTAGAACTAGTGTGAGATGACACCTAATTTGTATTTCTTTCTCCTCCATTTTTACCTTAAACCTAGTAGATCTCATTTTGCCAGTGACTGTCTTGGAATTTAAGTGACAAATATTTTCTGTGCCTCAGCTAATTCACCCCTGAGCTTGTCAGCAACACAGTGCTTCTGAAAGGCAAAGGTAGCTACAAGTGTAAGCTGTCTTTTCATAAGACCCAGCCAAACAAAAGAGGAAAAGTTAGAGTCAACAACAAAAGCCTGGCAGGTGAAAAAAAGTCTCACCATCACAAAACTTGGCTCCCTGATACCACCTAAAGCCAGAGGAGCAAATGGGAAACCACTGTCGCATGCTGGCCCACATTTGGCTTTAACGAGACAATCACTTGAAACCAGGGAGGCAGAATGTTCCTTTGGAATGGCTCTTTGACCACAGGTCCTCTGCCAGTGACAATGAACTTGAGACGTGTAGAAAAAGACTGCTTAACTCAGAAGAGGACCTTCCAAAAATGACAAAAAGTGGTGATTTCTTTTAGGAAAGAAATGTACCTTCTAAGTTAAAAAAGGACTTCAGAATGTTAGAGGATCCCAAGGACAGTGAAAGAAGCGTCCAGGATACCAATCAGTAGATGTCAGCAAGATGTCTACCACACCCTCTCCCATTTAAAGCAAGGGAGCAAAATAATGCAATTTTAAATTACCTTTATGATGAACATTTATTCATTTGAAACCTCTTTCCCCTTTCTTTGGACACGTGATTACCTCTACTAGGACTAAACATGTGTTAGCCTGACGTGGAAGCCTAAGGTAAAATTTATTCACTGCATTTAGCTTTCTTCAGTTATTTCATAGCTTAAACAGTGTGTACGTTAGAACAGAAACCTAAAAATTTAATAAAAGCATAAGAAAGACCCAGCCAACATTAAGTAAAAGTATTTACTACAAGGTTTCAGAGGGTTTTTTTTTCTTTCTTTGTACTTCAGTGAAACTAAATCCAAAAGGATTTTAGACCATTTATTAAAAATATATTATTACAAAGGTTTAAAAGCAAACAGTTGAGGAAATTGGTAAAATGATAATAAAAGTGAGGATGAAGGATAAAACCAGGACTGAGATAAAAGACAAAAATGCTCATCCAGATATGTTTACAGATGCTTAAGGCTGTGCAGTGTGCAATACAGTGGGAAATTCCCCAGTAGCTTTCCCAGTGTGGTAAGGCTGTCAGACTGAATAACCAGGCAGACCCAGGTTTGAATCCTATTACTGCCATTTACAAGCTGTGTAATTTGTCTAAGCTTCAGTATCCTGATCTGTAAAATAAGAATAATATGGCCTCCATGGGGTAGGATTAGACTTAAATGATTCATTGAGAACACAATGACAGAATAGGCACTCAATAATTTGTAGCTATAAATAAATGCATGCAATCATGAATTAAAGTTATAGTAAACTAATGGCATATGGCCAAATTATAATTTAGTAGAAGTTTATTCTAGAGACCAGTTATATACCTCCCTGATGATCTGGCATTCTCTGAAGGTAAGGTTTAAAATATCTGGAAGAACTGATGCATTGTATATTTCAAAAGTGATTTCCATAGCTACCACATTGTTCAGAAACCTAGAGGTCTTCAAAGGTCCTTGCGCTGTGACAACCAAATGAAGAGTGGGGCTGACTGGCCCCTTTAAGAATGAAGGTTCTGCAAAAATGGCTACCCCACATTTCATCAGAGAAAGTGGTTTTGACAGAGCCAAATTCTTCCTCATAAAAATCAGTTCCATTCCAACATACAGACAGATAATTGAGGCTCCAAAATACTATATCCCAGGTGCAATTACTTTAACAAGGGAAAATTTTAAGGTAGATGCTATCAACAGCCCATCAGTATATCCATTAGGGAAAAGAAGTTAATGAAGTACCCATGGGGCATCTAATTGTAAGCAATTTCACTCCTTGGTGGATTTCCCAAGATAAATTAGTTGCAAAATAGGCCTGCAGATAAATGAATAATATGATAGACTTGGTGCCACATATCTTCCAAAATGATAACTGACAATTTTGGCATAGATCACTTAGCAGGACCAATTGTCTGTAGACC
>NW_004624780.1:15563064-15613612 GCF_000247695.1 Heterocephalus glaber | reverse complement strand
GCATAAATATTTATGATTGTCATCTCTTCCTCTTGGATTGTTCCCTTTACAAGGATGTAGTGACCTTCTTTGTCTCTCTTAATTAGTTTTGGCTTGAAATTTTCTTTGTCTGCAAATAAAATAGCTACCCCTGCTTTTTTCTGGGTTCCTGTCACATGGAGAACTGTTTTTCATCCTTTTACTTTCAGTCTATGAGTTTATTTTTGAACTAGGTGCATTTCTTGTATACAGCATATTGTTGCATTTTGCTTCTTAATCCATTCTGCCAGTCTGTTTCTTTTGATTGGTGAACTGAGGCCTTAACATTGATGGTTATAACTGATATGTATTAACTAATCATTGTCATGTTATTTTTCTGTTCTTGACACTTTTTTATTTTTCCCTCTCTTCCTTTAATTTCTTTCCTGGCCTGATTGATTTACTCTGTTTGGCCTCATGGAGTTACAACCTTCATTGTCTTTTTCTAGGATATTTTGTAGAATTGTTTGAAGTGCTGGTTTGGTGTTCATAAAGTTTCTCAGGTGTTCTTTGTCATGGAAGTATCTTTTTTCCCCATCAATTTTGAAAGATAATTTTGCAAGATACATCAGTCTAGGTTGGAGGTTGTTTTCTTTTAGGGGTTGAAATACCTCACACCAGGCTCCTTGACTTGAGGGTTTGTGTTGAAAAGTCTGCTGTGATTCTGATGGGCTTTCCTTTGCATGTGATTTGTTTCTTTTCTCTAACTGCTTTAGTATTTTGTTCTTCTGTTGGGTTTCCAGAATCTTAATTATTATATGTCTAGGTGTAGATTTTTTTTGATCATGGCTAGTTGGAGTCCTATATGCCTCACTTATCTGTATGCCAAATTCTTCTGCTCTTTTTGGGAAGTTTTCTGTCATTAATTCTGTGAACAGATTTTTTTATGTCATTTGTACTTTCTCCTGCTTTTTCATGGACACCTATCAGTCATATTATTCTTCTTTGCATCCTCTAGGAGCTGTTGGATTGATTTCTCATGGTCCCTTACTATTTTTAAGAGATCTCTCTTTTCATGGTCACTGACTGCCATCCTGTCTTCTATATCTGATATCCTATCTTTAGATTGGCTCAGTCTGCTGAGTATACTTTCAATAGAGTTTTTAATCTCCTGGATATCTGTTTGAATCTGTTTCATGGATTCCATTTCTTTCCTATGCTCAGCATTCATGGCTTCCATCATGGTCCTGAACTCATCTATTTTTTTTTTCATCTGTTGCTGTTCTAGAATCTCTAATCATGTCTTTTATTCTGCTCACCATCTCCACAGTTATCTGGGAAATTATTTCTGTTTTGAATTTTTCTAGAGCCTCATTCATCTGTTCTGTTACTTCTTATGCTATCAGTTCAGGGTGTCCAGGTGGTTGATTATCAGACTTTTCCACCTCATTTCCCCCAGAATTTGCCTTTGGTGAGCTGGAAGTCTGGGATTGTGCCTTGCTTAGATGTCTTCTCATTTCTATTTTTGTTGTTGGTACTGTCCTTGGTTAAATTCCTGGGTTGATACTTTGATAATGCTTATTGTAAGTATCTTTGTTGCTTGTATTTAGAACCCTTATGGAATGATTGCTTTTCAGAAGTGTCTTCCAGATATAGCTGGTCTTTAGGTTTTGAGTCTCTAATGACTCTGGGGCAATCTCATTTTCATTATATCAGGAAGGATAACTGATTTGATCAATCACAACAGCTTAGCCCAAGTGATACACTTAGCAACAACAATACTATCAAGCACAGTTTAGAAAATGACAATTTGTGGTAGGTATTAATCTATTACTGTTAACCATGTGAATTAAATCAAAATTGAAGATCAGCCCAAAATATTTTTATAGTGAATAAACTCTCCAATATAGCAACTTTACCCTTTGGATGGGAACTTAAAAGGAGTTGGGGAGCAAGAGATTAGATAGGTAGAAGGATAGGGAAAGGTTATCAGTGAGGCCAGAGGACACAGGAAGATCACTCAAACTCCAGGGAATGGTTGAAGACAAGAGGAAAAGACAGAATGAAAGAACAAAGACAAGAATAGAACAACCTAACAGCAATAGGAAAGCTAGAAACTGTAACAAAAAGGGAGATGAAGAACAATGTGGGAGAGCAAGAGAGCAAGAGTGAGAGGAAGAGAGAAAGAAAAGTAAAAAAAGAAGAAGAAGAAAGAGGAAAAACATTGAAAAGAGTAGAGAAAAAATGAAAAATTAAAATTAAAAATAAGAGAAAAATAATTTTGAAAATAAAAAATAAAAATGAAGGGCGTCCTTCAGGGTATGTCTCTGCTGTCACAATAGACAATGTGGGCCACAGTGTGCAGATTGAAGTCAATTAGTCTCAGCAAGCCAGTAGCAGACCCTTGAGATTCAGGCTGATTTCTGGCTGTAAGGCCCAAGTTGAACTCTCTGACCTTCTGCAGCGTTGAACTCTGCAAGGCTCTACTGCAGGTTCCAGCTGCCTTTCCGCTGAAGATAGTCCACGTTCCAATGGGAAGTGGTGATCCCTCCAACTTACCAAGTACAGTGGTCTGGTGTGCCTTGTTTGCAGATTCTCTTCACTTTTTCAGTGGGCTTCAATTTTCACCAAGGAGCCTGAGAGAGGCCCTCTTTCTGTTGCTCACTTCTGCTCTATCTTCTGGAGCTCAGGACAATAGCCTTTATGAGCCCCTGTGCCTCTGCAGTGTGGATCCAGGTACAGGCAAGGCCAGGAGGCCAGAGGTGGCGGCGGCGGGGAGGGGGGTGGGGTGCTGGGGTGGTGCTGCAGGCGTGGCTCTGCTCCTCACTAGACCATTCCTGGCTGGGAGGCATGGGTGGGGCCGGGGCCGTGCCTGTCATATGTGTTTTATTCATGAAATTGGTGTCAGACTTCACACAGTTGTGCAACCATCACCATGAGATTCCAGAAAGTTTCCATGATCCCACGAAGAAACTACATTCATTAGAAGTCACTCCTCACACCACTCTCCTGGGACCTGCTAATTTATTTTCTGTCTTTGTAGAGTTGCCTATTCTGGCCATTTTATACAAATGGAATCATTCAGTGTGTAACCTTCTATGTCTGCCTTTTTCCACTTAGCATAATGTGTTCAAGATCCATCCATGTTGACATGGATCAGTTTCTCATTTCTGTTTATGGCTGAGATATCACATTTTGTTTATTCATTATAAGTTGATGGACATATAGATTGTTCCTAGTTTGTTTGTTTGTTTTGAGGTACTGGGGATTGAACTTAGGGCATTTATACTGAACTACATCCTCAGTCTTTTTTTCAATTTTTTTACTTTGAGATAGAGTCACACTAAATCACTAAACTGCCCAGGCTGCCCTCAAACTTGCAATCCTCCTGACTCAGTTTCCCAGAGTGCTGGGATTACAGGCATGTGCCGTCACATCCAGTTTTTCCCAAGTTTGTACTATTAAGAATAATGGCACTATGAACATTCATGTACAGGTGTTTCTGTGGACATATTTTCATTTTTCACTTAAGTGTGAGATTCCAAGATCATATGGTAACTCTTTTGTTTTGGGTCTACTAGGCTCAGGCTTTATGCATCTAGGCAAGTACTTAACTTCTGAACTACATTCCCATCCTCATGTATTTAACTTTTCTAAGGAACTGCTAAATTATTTTTCAAACTGATTGCATTGTTATTTATTCCTACCAATAATGTATGAGGTTTCCAGTTTCTTAACATCCTTACCAACACTTTTTTCTCTGTATTTGTGACTATGCCCATCCCAGTGGGTATGAAGTAGCTCATTGTGGTTTTGATTTTCATTTTTCTAAAAACTAATGCAGTTGAGCACTTTTTATGTGTGTACTAGCCATTTATATATTCTTTGGAGAAATATTTATTTGATTCCTTTGCTCATTTTTATATTGGGTTGTATGGTTGTATTTTTATTGATAAATTTTAAAGGTTTTAAAATACAGATAGTTCCCAACTGATGATGGTCTGACTTAATGCTTTTCAATATTATGGTGGTATGAAAGTGATATACATTCAGTAGAACTTATACTGAATTTTTATCTTGCCTAGAGGTAGTAATAGGCACTACAATAGTCTCTGTCTGTCTGTCTCTCTCCCTCTCTCTCTCCTTCCCTCCCTCCCTCCATGCTGGACAGTGACAGTGGACCAGAGCTCCCAGTCAGCAGTGCAATCATGTGAGTAAACAACCAATACAGTATACTGTGTTGCTATGATGTTCAGTAGCTTAAGTATATTGAACGCAGGTTAGACTCGATACATTAAACTTACAGTGGGTTTATCAGATGTGACTCCATCATTAGTCAAAGAGCATCTGTGTGTGAGTACATGTATTTTAAATACAATTCCCCTATCAGATATATTATTTGTAATTATTTTCTCCCATTCTGTGATTGTCTTTTTACTTTCTTGATGGTTTTCTTAGAAGCATAAAAGCTTTTTATTTTAATGAAGTCCAATTTACCTATTTTTGCTTTTGTTGGTTTTGCCTTTGGTGTAATATGCCAAATGTATCTGTATTATGTATATGTTAGTAAATTTATACATGTTAGAAAATGATATGATGAGAGGATCTTTTAAAAAAAATACCAATTAACTCAGTGCCTTTCTACATACCTTTATAGTCTAAATGCTCATATATACATACTTAGGTTTGATTTAGGGCCACTGTTGAAACTTTGTTGGTTTTTCTCAAGGTGACCCTAAAGTAGTCTGAGTGAACATTCAAAAGAAAAGTGAGATGTGAATAGTAGCACATGCCTGTAATCCCAGCACTCAGGAGGTTGAGGCAGGAGGATCACAAGTTCAAGCCCAGTCTAAGCAACACAGAGAGCTCAAGGCCAGCATGACTACATAGTGAGATCTTGTCTCAAAAAACCAACAACCCACTACCACCACCACCACCTCAAAAAAGAAAAAGAAAAGATAAACGATACCTATAGTTTTGTTTTTGCCCCACCTTCCATTGTAATGCCTTTAGGAAATGTTTATAGACTGGAATGGAATTGGAAACAGCTGTAGGGAGAAGCATGATGAGTCAGGGTGGCCAGCACTGTGATCCTGCCTTGTTCACATTGTTTCTGTTTCTGCTTAGGTCACCTCTACTCTGGCACAAACTGCTTTTTCAACACATTCTCAAACAATCATAATAATCATTAGTTTTCTTTGTCAAATACTTCCAGTTCTCTCTTTCAGACCCTCCAGTGGTTAGGTGGGCTCTTGAACCTAGTTCCAGCCCACGAATTGTAGGTGAAATGTCTGGGTCAGTGCCACAGAACAGTGGTAGAGAAACTCTGGCACACGAGCTTCAGCAGGCTGTTTGTTGTCATTGAGAGGTCTAAAATCTTCGCTATGACTGCTCCCAAATTTTCTTTTCCTCCAGAAATGTTCAAAGTGGTGGCTGCTCATCAGCCCAAATCCCTAAGTGACTAAGGTTCACACAGCTCTTCTGTTCTAGCAAGAGCAAGAAATACAATTTAAGAACTGTGAAGCACAGCATGACCTGTCCTGACCAATATACCATTTACTGTCTGGTCTGCTGTTTGTTTGTTTTGTTTTTTGACAGTTCTGGAGATTGAACCCAGGGCCTTGGGCATGTTAAGCAAATGCTCTACCATGAAGTACATCGTTAGCCAAATGGTCTGCTTTCTTGAAAGGGGAGGAAAGGAAGAGTTTAAGGTAGAGCATGAAGAAACAGCCTGGAAGTGAATGCATATTGGTGCCTTCACTCAGAAGTTGCATGTTCCTGAAGTGTTCCATTGTCCAAAAAGTGGAATGCCTGGGAAATTAACATGTATATAAAAGTAAAAGGAATACATATTTAGTTATATGGAATAAGTCATCATTTTTTGAATAAGTTATATTAAATAGGTTATATTGAGTAAGTTATAACTTACAGAAGAAGGTGCTGGAGGTGTAGCTTAGTGGCAGAGCACTTGCCTAGGATGCCTAGGCCCAGGGTACCATCTTCAACACCAGAAATAAAACAAATTGAAAAGAAAAGAACCTGTTTACAGAACGTGGAAAAACCAAACAAATGGTTTTCAGCATAAATCAAAACCTTTATCCCAGCCAGACCTTGAGCATAGCCCAAGAAATGTGAGGGCTGGGGATGGATCTTAGTGGTAGAGTGCTTGCCAAGCAGGTACAGGAGGTCCTGGGGTTGATCCTCAGTGTGCACACATACACACACAAACACACACAATGTGAGGTTGATTCAATACATTTGATAGATATTTATCCTTTTCAGTCGATTCCATAGCCTTTTACACTTCTATTTAGTGAAAGTCTACAAAACCCTGACAATTACATTGTTCCCATCTCCAAAATATACCAAACACAAGGCTTTAGCAAATTGGTATAAATTTTATAAGCAATTAATATTTTAAAAGTAGGTATATATGTAATTTGGCAAACTGATCATTTGGCAAGTAGCTGTTGACCTAGAGCTTTTATGATACTAAAACCTTCACAATCATGACCCAGATATATCAGAAAAAAACAAAGGATTAACATCATGTATCAGAGTTCCCATGTATACTGGTGTTTTTGTTTTGCCAGATGATTAGAATTTCAGCACTTCTAGAAGAAATAGCTTACCTAAATGTTTCAAAGGAAATGTAGGTTAATCCTGGTGTGAGAGAACGTCCACTAGGAAAGATGATATGTTTTGAGGCACAATGAATTGTCAGTACAAAATTATTACTGGCAAGAAAATTTATAGTACTATAAAATAACCTTTGAAATTAGCCTACCAGCTAAATTGCACTGCCATCATCATAAGCAGGTGACTTAAAACATTAAGAGTGGTTGTTTTGTTTTTGTTTTTGTTTTGTGAGACAGGGTCTCACTATATAGCCCAGGCTGGCCTTGAACTCACTTTGTAGCATGGGCTGGGCCTTGAACTCACAGCGATTCTCCAGCCTCAGCCTCCTGAGTGCTAGGATTACAGGTGTGTGCTACCATGTCTAGCTCAAGAATGTTTTAAATATTAAGAATGTTGAATAATTCTGAATATATTACTTTTAATTTTATCATGTCCCATTTTTATGAAAATTACTTCCAAACACAAATATAATATCAACACATGTCTGATCAATATGTTGTATAAATATTTTATCAATGCCTGTACCATATCTAAAGAGTAAACAAAAAATACTAAAATATTTATATATAGATCAGTTACTCTCTTCTGTTTGAAATTTAGCTCTCCTCTTCCAACTTTCACCACACACATGCATGAGCACGCAGACACACACCACTTAAAGTGGTGCATTTCTCAGTCATGGGTTTTTATGTTACCATATTATTACACTTCTCTATGAGATAGCCCTACTTACCACACTACGGATTCTTGAAGGCAATGAAAATATCAATTATTTTGCATCTTCCAAAGCATAACACATAGAATACTGTTAATGTTTGTTGAATGAATTCATCAGTCTAATGTTGCCAATGCACCACTGTTTCCATAATACTAAAAGACACAAAAAATAGAAGTTTTGTTAACTGCAAAGGAAAAGATAAAACTGTCATTTTCTTCTTATATAATTGCATGCCTGGAAACCTCTAGAGAATCAACTGAGAAACAATTACAAATAATAGAAGACTTGAGTAAGGTGGCTAGGTACAAAATTAGTGTTCAGACATTAATATTTTTATGTAGGTAAATAAGAGTCTGTTAGAACTACCCTGTTCAACACAGTAGCCACTAGCCACATCTGGCTATTAAAACATATTAAAATTAAATAAAATTTTAAATTTTATTCATTAGTTACATTACCACGTTTCAAGTTCTCAATAGTCATTTGACATTTAGGGGAAAAGAAGTAATCTGAAATTATTTTTCCATATGTCATAGGTAAAAATAAGAGTCAGAAACATTCTGAAAAAGAGTTAGGGGAAATAGTCCTCACAAATATTAAAACACATTGTAAGACCATAATAATTAAAATATTTTCATAACCAAATACAAATAAAACAGTAGAGCCAGATATGGTGGTACATGCCTGTAATCTCAGCACTCAGGAGGCGGAGGCAGGAGAATCATCACAAATTTGAAACTAGCCTGGACTACATAGTGAGTTCAAGGCCAGCCTGAACTATATAGCCAAGACAAGACCCTGTCTCAAAAAACAAACAAACAAACAAAAACAAAAAACAGTAGAGATTTCAGAAGTTTACTCTTAACCATAAAATTTTTGCTTGTAAAGGAAGCCTTTCAAATCAGTGGTAAAAGATGATTTATTCCGTAAATCACATTAGATTATAGTAGCTATCTAGAAAAAATATATTTGTATCTCTACTTTAATATTCACTCCAAACTAAATTCCATTGTAACAAAGATTTAAACATAAGAGAAAATTACAGTCACGTGTCATTTAATCACAGAGGTATGTTCTGAGAAATGCATATTAGGCAGTTATGTTGTTCTGTAAACACTGTAGAGTGTACTTACGTTGAGACAGCTATGACATCACTAGGTAATATAACCTTATGTGACCACCACCATACATTCACTGTCTTGCTGATCTAAATATCATTATAGGGTATAGGAGTGGACACTATAGCATTGCTTGTAGTAGCAAAACACTGGAAACAACCTAAGTGGCCTTTAATGACTTAAATGTTTATGACATCTCTGTTGCATTTAATACAATTTAGCCATTGGGGAAGAAAATTTGTGGCTGTATGTTGTTTTGATATAGATTGAAGGTGGGCCGGGATTTAACTCAATAGTTCTGGCTCCTGCCTCACAAATGCAAGGTCCCGAGTTCGATCCCGGGTACAAAAAAAAAAAGAAAAAAAAAGACCAGATATAGATTGAAGGAGAGTAGATGCAGTAAGTTGCCATTTGGGTAGTATTCACGAGCAGGCTTGTGCATGTTTTCCTCTGAAGAGAAAAATAAGGGACAGAGATGAGATGTATTTGGGGAAAAAGTCTCTTTTTTCCCCTCACTTTCACACCTCAACAATCAATACGAAGACTTTTGTCCTCAGAAGTGTGCGAGTTTTTCCTCACACACCAAGCAAGCAAGCAATTCTGCCACAGTGGATGTTAGCTGAGTACCCACTAATCCAAGTCACTTCTGATAAGATCTGCCCAGAGATACAGTCCTATTCCCACAGGCTGGGTGCTGAGTCCCCAACACCACCTCCCTTACACACTTCGGATCCCAGTTGCAAGCCCCAGGTTGTTTTCACTTGTGCTTCTGACCAGCTTGCTGTAAGTTGGAGTTCCCAAACGCTCTCCTTGGGTTTGATTAATTTGCTTGGGCAGCTCACAGAACTCAGGGAAATACTCATTATGTTTACTGATTTATTATAAAAGATATTACAAAATATGCAGCTAAAGAGACATATAGGACAAGGACAGGTGCTCCTCCCTTCAAGACTCTTCATGTATTTGGCTGTCGGAAGGTTTTGGAACCTCTGTCTTTGAGTTGTCTTGGAGCCTGCATTGCGTAGGCATGATTGTTGGTAGACTGCAAGAGGAAATGCAGCCATTGCCTCTCTGTGCAGCATTTCTTCCTCCCTGGCATGGAGCAGCTTACTGTGCCCTCTCTTATGACTTACTATGGAACATGGATAGGCAGAAAATTTCTTTATGGTTAATTTCAACACAGTAAGTTGGGGGAAGATTGAAGTTTCTATGATCTACCTTAGAGAAGAGAAATTCTAGTTGTTATACAGCCCTAGTTGAAGAGGAAGTATAGCTGAAACCATGGTCAAAAATTTTTGGTTTTTTCTTAAATTCTTTTATTGGTATATTTTAGGTATACAACACATTTACATTTCTCTTTGGGAACTTGTACCTTTACATGATGCATCTTGGTTCTTTTTTTTTTTCCCCATTCCTAGCCCTCCCTTCACCCCCTCCACCCTTCCCTAGTTACAAAGACTTTATTTCCATTTTTTCCATTTCTCAGCACTTTTCCTTTCCCTTCTTTCCTTTCCCCTGCCCTGCCCACTACCCCTACCCTTTGGACCTTTTCTTCTTATTTTGCATCTTCGATTATTCATTCTAATCATTGGTACATTTTAGGTATACAATATAATGACATTCATCATTGGAAATTTGCACCTTTACATAATCTCTCTTGGTTATTTTTCACCCTTGCCCAGCCCTCCCTTCAACCCCTCCAGTCCTCCCTATTTACAAAGATTTTGGTCCTATTTTTCCATTTTCTCATATTAATTCCATTCCCTTCTTTCCTTTCCCCTGCCCCTCCCACTTCCTTTCCCTTTGCCCCTTTTCTTCCTATTTCACATTACTTATTATATGTTTTAGTCCTTATTTATACTTTCAGTTTCTCACACCAGAGAAACTATTTGGTATTTATACATGTGTGTCCTATTTACTTCACTTAAGAGTATCGTCTCAATGTGCATCCACTTAACTATAAATGTCTCTAATTTCTCATTTTTTATGGCTGAGTAGTACTCTATTTTATTAAAAAACCACATTTTCTTTATCCAGTCTCCAGTTGATGGGCATTTGGGCTGTTTCCAAGTTTTAGCTATTACAAACTGTGCTGCTATGAACATGGGTGCACATATATCATTGTGGTATGATTCTTTTAATTCTTTGGGGAAGATCCCCAGCAGTGGAATAGTGGGGTCAAATGGGACTTCCAGTCCTAGTTCTTTGAGGTATCTCCATACTGCTTTCCACAGTGGTTGCACCAGTCCACACTCCCACCAGCAGTGGAGCAGGGTTCCTCTTTCCCCACAGCCCCGCCAGCATTTGTTATTGGTTGATTTCATGATAGCAGCCATTCTTTCTGGAGTGAAGTGGAATTTCAGTGTTGTTTTCATTTGCATCTCTCGAATGCCATGGTCAAAAATTTTAAAATGCATACCTTAATACATTATCACAAAAGGAGATTTGATTTTCAATCATGATTCCTTGTATCATTAATATAAATTAACTGTTTTAAAAACAAATCAGTTTACTATAAAAATTAGGTCCTCCAAAAAAAGGTTAATTCCTCAAACTAGACAGGTTTGCTATGACAAGGTCAGAGCCCTTGTTGACAAAGAGTATGAGCCTATAGTAGGATAAGGAATCTATGTTGAGACACCTGCAAAACTGAGCCAGCATCACCCCTCACCTCTACAGCACTCTATGGGCCAATAGTCCTCTTTTTTTTTCAGTTTTTATTTTTTTAGCACATGTGTGCAGTTCATAATGATTACACTCCTATGGACAGTTGGCACATGTACATAATACATCTCAATTTTTTTTCATCCCTTTTCCTTCCCTTCCCTTCCTTTCCCTCCAACTGTTAATCTCCTTTCCATTTGATAAAGATCTATCTCCCTACTTCCTATTATCTATATTTTAATTTGTTCTTTATTTATATTTTGGGTTTTTCATATAAGAGAAACCATGTGATATTTAAGCTTGTGTGTCTGATTTAATTCACTTAACATTATGGTCTCAAAGTACATCCATTTTCCTACAAATGACTCAAAGTTTATCCTTCTTTACGCTAGGGTAATACTCCATTGTGTATAAATACCACATTTTCTTTATCTACTCATGTGTTGATGGACATATGCTGCTTCCAGGATATAGCTTTTATGAGTTATACTCCTATAAATATGGGTATGCATGTATCACTATAATATGATGTCTTTAAATCCTTGAGCAAGATACTTAGAAGTGGAAAAGGTGGGTCAAATGGAATTTCTGGTTTTAGTTTTTTGAGGAATCTCCGTAGCGCTTGTACTGGTTTACATTCTTGCTAACAATGTAGAAAGGTTCTATTTTCCCCTGCAGCCTTGCCAGCATTTGTTATGATTTGATTTCTTATTACTTGATTTCTGGTGTAAGATAGAATGTCATTTGCATTTTTCTGATGTCCACCAATGTTAAACATTTTTTCATATATTTATTGGCCATTTGAACTTCTGAGAAGTGTCTATTGATTTTACTTGACCATTTTTTTGACTGGGTCTTTTACCTTGGGGGTTATAATTTTTTTGAGTTCTTTTATAGTCTACGTATTAGTCCTCTGTCCAAGAATTGCTGGCAAAAATGTTTCTCTCTCTGTAGGCTGTCTCTTCACAGTGTTGGTTTTTCTTTGTTGTGCAGAAGCTTTTTAATTTGATAAAATCCCATTTGTTGATTTTTGATGTTATTTCTTATGTGACTAGAGTTCAGTTCAGACAGTCCTTGCCTACACCTTTGTCTTCAAGAATTTTACCTATTTTATATTCCAGCAGATTAAGTGTTTCTGTTTTAACATTTAGATCTTTGATCCATTTTGATTTTAGTTTAGCACATTTTCTGCAGGTGAATAACAAGTTTTCCCAGCACCATGTATTAAAGAGGGTGTCTTTCCTCCCATGTATATTTTTGGCCCCTTTGTCAAAGATCAGAGCACTGAACATGCCTGGGGTTGTTTCTGCATCCTCTGTTCTGTTCCACTGACACACATGTCTGTTTTTGTACCAGTACCATGCTGTTTTTGTAACTGTAGCTTTGTAATACAACTTCAAATCTGGGATCATGATGCCTCCTGCTTTGCTCTTGTTGCCTAGAATTGCTTTTACAATTCTGGGTCTCTTCTGGTTCCATATGAATTTTAGGATTGTCTTCTCTAGTTCTGTGAATATTTTGATTGAGATTACATTAAATCTGTATATCAGTTTTGGAAGTATGATCATTTCGACAATATTGGTTCTGCCTATCCCAGCACAGGAGATGTCATACCATTTTCTGATGTCATTTTCAATCTCTCTTTTTTATTTATTTATTTATTTTCATTTGTTTGTTTAGGTACCGGGGATCGAACTCGGGTTCTTGCACTTGCGGGGCAGGCAGCAGAATCGCTGAGCTAAATCCCCAGCCCTCAATCTCTTTTTTTAGAATACTGTTGTTTTCATTGTGGAGCTCTTTCACTTCCTTAGTTAGATCAATTCCTAAGTATTTAATATTTCTTGATGCTGTTGTAAATAGTAGTGTTTTCCTCATTTCTTTCTCAGTGAGTTCATTATTGATGTACAGGAATGCTATTAATTTTTGTGTGTTTATTTTGTACCTTGCTACATTTCTGATTTTGGTTATTAATTCTAGGAGTCATCTAATGGAATTTTGGGGGTTTTCTATGTAGAGGATCTGCAAATAATGATAATTTTACTTCTTTTCTGACACATATCCTTTTTATTTCTTTCTCTTGACTGATTGCTCTGGTTAATGTTTGGAATAGTATGTTGAGCTATTCTCCTTTTCTTGAAGACAGTGCAGAGGCCATCCTGCTACAAAACAACAGATTTGCCCCCAAATCCTATCCTGGCCACTAGGCAATCACTCAACTGGCAAAGAAAGGAGCAAGACATAAAAGGAATTGCAATACTTAGTACAGTGGTGGCAAACTTATGGCACACGTGCCACAGCAGGCTGGCTGTTTGTATCACTGAAAGCTCTAAAAAGTGTACCATCACTGACTTAGTGTTTTAGTCACTTTCTCATTACTGTAGTTTCCCAAGTACAAAATACTTGACACTCACAACTTTAAGAGGGAGCGGTTTAATTTGGCTCACAGTTTTGGGGAATTCAGTCCATTGTCAGCTGGCTCCAATGCAGAAACAACACAGTGTAATGGCATGGTGGAGAACAGCTGCTCACCTCATGGCCACCAGAAAGGAGAGGTAGAAAGGATGAGTCAGGGAGGGAGATATATCCTCTAAATGCATGCCCTCAGTGACACACCTCTTCTAGCTATGACTCATCCATGAATCAATCTATCAACGAGGAGAGCACCTCTATGATCCTATCACCTTCTAAACACATAAGACATTTAAGGGACATTATAGATGTAAACCAAAACACGTAGTCAGTAGATACTGGCAGAAGCCAGGAGAAAATATGGGACAGGATTTCTGAGGGTATTAGATGAAGGTAGGCAAGGTATTAATTTCAATAAGAAACCTAGAATATAGGAATCAACATTCTGGCAAGTCACCCAGGAGATGGTCCAAACAAGCTGTCAGAATGGTTTCAAAAAGCCAGGGAAAGCAACAGGCTACACTGAGAGTGTAATGCCAGAAATACCTTGGTAGATGGCAGAAGAGGGATTGCAAGGCTCAGAGAAGTGGGCATACAAGAAGGGATATACTATGGGAGACATAGGTGACTCTGCTCTGTGAGACGGTCCAAAGTGTATGTGATTCGCCAAAGGAATAGGGGCTGTGCCTGTTAGAGGGGCACCCAAATCTAAGAATTCAATGGTAGCTTCCTTCTGTGGGCAGGAAGGAAACTCTGTCTTTACAGAACTGGGCATATTGATAGCAATGAAGATTGTAAAACAGTTCCACCCCACTTCCCCTCCCCCCACCCCAATAGAGGCCAGGCTAGTATTTAATGTGATCAGAAGCCAGGTGGATGCAATTATTGTAATGTGCAGTAGGACTGCTGTGGTAGCCAAAGGACTGACCTGTACAGAGTTATGGAGTTGGTTAATGAATGTGAAATTCTTTGGAAAAAATTCTTTGGCCAAAAGAAGCACCATTTAATTTGTGCAAAAAAGAACAGAAGTCAGGGATAAAGGAAGAGGGCATTCATTCCAATGAAAAGTCAGCCTGCCCTGCCCAGTTTCCAGAACTGAGCTAGTTTTGGGCCCGAGACCCCATCAATTAAAAGAAAGCCTGGGTGCCCAGGAAGAACAATGGTTTCCTAGTTCTCTCCCAAAGGGGTCCATAGCCATTTACTTAGGTAACTCCACATTGGGAAAACAGAATATCTAAACACTCTGAGGACTGTCGAGTGCAGAGTTCAGGTCCAGAGACCTGAAGAACCATTGTGGAACCCTGTTAGAATCAGGGGTGGGGCCAGCTTTGTGGACACATTTAGAAGGTCCTGAGTGTGGTCTCTTGGTCTGCTATTGCCATTCTGAAATTCTTAATGATTTTTAAACAAGGGGCCAGACATTTTCAGTTTGTGCTGAGCTCCTTGTTAAAAAACCTGTATACAGTTGGTCATGGTGGGGATATATGAGGGTCTGGTAATGAGTAGAGTTCTGGTCCCAGTGACAGTGAGTCCATTAGGTCTGCAGACCCATCCACTGTTGTTTCCTAGCCTCTGAATATATACTTGGAATAGACACTCCTGCTAACTGACACACCACGCTCTGCTTCCCTGGCCTGTAGGTTAAGAACTAAATGAAGATAGCCAAGTAGAAATCCCTGAAACTGGTACCCTTTTATATACACACACATATGATTAAACTTATAAATTTAAAAATTATATTTTTTTCACAGAGAGTCTGGCAGAAATTAATGCCACCCTTAAAAAGTTAAAGAATACAGGGATGGTGGACCCATATCTTCATTTTTGAGGTAAATATAAAAATATAAGATAGACATAAAATACTTGGTTTAATGTTTAAATTTTTAAAATTATTACAGAAAAGACACATTGCCATTAGTTCTCCTCAAAATACTCCTTCTCTCCTTGAACACACTTATCCCATCATTCTTGCCACTTACTGAAGCAGTTCTTGAAAGTCCTTTTTCCTGTCTTTATGAGGTATGATAAAAAATACAGTGAATGCTGCTGAGTGCTGTCCAATGAAAAGGCAGGCTTGCAAAAATATTGTAGTGTGTCCTCATCCACCAGACCTGGCACATGAAATTTCTAGCTCTTCCCCAAAGACAAGATGACCATGAAAGGTAACTGTTTTGAACCAGTTCATGACATTGAAGCAGTCAGGATAATGCAACTAAAAACACAGAAAGAGGACTTTCAGAACTGATTCAGAAAGTGGCAAGAATAATGAGAGAAGTGTGTTTGAAGCAAGGGGGAATATTTTGAGGGGTATTAATGGCAATGTGTCTTTTACTGTAGTAAACTTTTAAAAAATTAAACATTCACCATAATTTTCTAATTTTCAATCATACCTCATAAATCACTAGTCAGTTCCCTACAAACAAACAAACAAACAGACAAACAAACAAACAAACAAGATTTTGAGAGCAAGAGTGGAATATTTAAGACTCAACCAAAAAGCAGCCCTGATCATGGTGGTGTTAGATGTGGTATCTTTGTCAGACCCCATTCAAATTTTAACAGCTGACACTCCAAACAATGCTTCTTTTTTGTTTTTGTTCAGTTCTAGGGAAGCAAAGAATGACATCCTTAGCTATTTCTACTTTTTAAAAAGTTTTCAGATGGGGTCTTGCTAAATTGCCCAGGGTAGCCTCAAACGTGATTTTTTGGACCAGGCATGGTGGTACATGCCTGTAAACCTAGCTCTCAGGAGGCTGAGACAGGAGGATTGCTACAAGTTCTAGGCCAGCATGAGCTATATAATGAGTTGAAGGCCAGCCTGAATTTCATAGCAAGACTCTCTCTAAAAAAAATTTAAAAATAGAAAAACAAAAACATGATTTTCCTGCCTCAGCTCTCAGGTAGCTGGGATTACAGGTATGAGTAACCATTCCCAGGCTTGGTCAGTTTTTTGGTTTTGGTACTGGGGATCAAACTCAGGACCTTGCGCTTGTGAGGCAGGCATGGTGCCACTGAGCTAAATACCTAGCCCAGTTTTTGTTTGTTTGTTTTTTGGTACCAGGGATCAGGTCCTTGTGCTTAAGCAGCAGGGTGAAACCACTGAGCTAAATCACCAGCCCAGTTTTTTTTTTTAATAAAAAAAAAAAATCTGAGGCTATTGCATCTTTCCTCATGATAGCTTGCCCTGATTGCTCCAAGGTGTACTTTTATCTTGCTTTTTCCTCTTTTATTCCACCCAAGCTTGCTCTGTACAGCAAGTTTCTCCCTTGCTCTCACTTTTACTTTTTCAAATAAACTTTCCCACTGCTATTGCTCGTTTCATTCAATTCTTTGTTTGAGATGAGAAGAACCTGGAATCTAATTGAGAACTGAGCAACCAAAAACCCGGTATTATTTTGGCGTAGCCAGCCAAGAGTAAAATTTAGGTACCAGAGACCAAGGTAAGGCCTATTTTTGTTTCTCTCTGCAACGGTGTTTTTCTTCTCTCTTTCTTTCCTTCACTCTCTCCCCTAAACCAGGAATCAGGGGACTCTTCTCAAGGCACCATGGAGGAGCTTCCTGGACTGGCTCTGGGGATGGGGGAGGAAATGTAAACTTTTGTTTTGTTTTCTAGCTGCTTGTGCTCACTCAGCGCAGGTCCTTGTTGTCTGTGCATTTGTCTGTTGTACTTTGCTGTAAATGGCTTTTCTTTCTTGGTTTGTGTTGCATTTGTTTACTACCTTTTTTTTTTTGAAATTAACCTGGTCTCTGCTTACTCCCATACTGTAAATGCCTTTTTTTTTTCTTGGTTTGTGTTTTGGTGTGATGCTAGGATTAAAGTGCCTCACCCTGGGTGTTTCTTTCTCATCTTATGTGATGCTGGAATTAAGGGTGAGATATAGAATTAAGGTTGCTCCACCTTGGGTGTTGGTGGCACTGATAAATAGACTTAGAGTCTGCATGGAATCATATAGCTAGACATGGGCTAACTGAATTACTTCCATCTTTTTCTTTTTTTACTAACTAGCCTTATAAACTAAGCCTATGATTTTGGAGAACAATAAGGAGGAGCCTCTTTTCTCTTTGAATTACAGTAGACCTTAGAGTTACAACTGGCCTGACACACAAACAATTTGGGTTATGACCAGAATTTTAGTTTTAATTTAAGAAAAAAGTCTTGAGTTACCACCTGAATGCTGGCTACTTGTGCTTCTAGATGGTCTCAGATACAGATTTAACTCTTAAAGATTTCTGGAAGGAACATTACAACATCCTTTCCTGTGTAGGGTTAATTGAGAAATCCTGGACCAATGTCTCTTTAAGGACACTGAGATCTGCCTGTATACAGGAGAGAGACTTTGAAGGCTGTGTAGAGGAGTCTGACTCTTCAACTGACCAACTTGAGTTACAACCAGCCCTCGGGAATGCATTGAGTTTGTAAGTCAAGGGTCCACTGTGTTTTAATCAGCACAATGGCTCTTCCCCACTGGGAAGAGAAACATTTGTCTGTTTAAAAAATTAAAAATCTGAGGATTTTGCAAGGCAGGACAATGGCCGGGAGGGCCTGTTCAAGCCAGCTTTAGCTGACTTGCTTCTTCCCTGTTTAAATTCTGCCTGAGGCTATAGCTTCCTGGCTCCATTTCTTCCTTGTCTAAGTGCAGATAATTTAAAACCTATGCCTGATGACCTGAACAGAACAAATAAAAAATGTTAAAATTTAATTAAAGAGTCTGTGAGTATACAAAAGTAGAGCCATTCCTGTTGGTAGTTTTTGGGTTTTTTTAAACTATCAGAGTAAATGCAAGACAATTTTCCCAATTAGCTCCATTCTGGTTACAGAGAGTCACCAAGGGACTTGAAATACCAGCTAAGTCATCAAGAAGCTCAGAGTCATCAAGAGACTCAAAAAGCAGGTTGGACCATCAAGGAGTTCAACTAAGTGGCTAAGGGACCTATGCTTGGGGAAGTTCCACCCTTGCTTCACAGGAGTTAAAGGACTAGGTAAGGCCTACAAGAGGCTTTACCTCCTTTTCTTCAAAGAGTGAATGGGTCCAAATACAGAGACAAAATCCCCTAGGGGCTTTCTTCTGTGCTTAATAACGTTGGCATCACTTGGATAGAGATGTCTGTCTAGTCTGTTAGGGTCTCACAAAGAATGCTTTGTGGAATCCTCAAGTCTCCTTCTTCTTCATGGGATGCCATCTTAAAGAGTCAAGGCCTAGTTGTCTCCTCCTCTCTATAGGCCCCAAGCCAAGCCAATGGGAAACTTCTTGGACTTTGCCACCATGCAGATTTCACTGGCTTCGCCATGAGGCTATATTCTTGATGAGTGAGAAAGGTTTGATCCTGACAGTCTAAAACAGGAACAGCTGATATACTATTGCAATATAGTTTGGGAGGTGGTGAGAGATGGGTATGGGATGGTACTTTGTATTATAAGGCTGTTCTCCAGTTACAGCATTTCTGCTTAAGACATGCAAGGTAGAATGAAATGCTTTATGTTCAGATTTTTGTGACTCTATCACAGGAAAGGCTCAAAAACTGAGGATGGCCCTGTCCTGAAATCCCCACTTGTCTCTCATGGGGATGTGGGCTTCTCTGATCTGTTTGATGATACTGGGAGGTCTCTTTCACCCCCCTCTTACAGTCCCCAGGCCAATAAATCATGCCCTTCTTTCAGTTGTACAAATGTACAAGAAGCAAGAAACTATGCAAGTGAACAATGTGTTTAAAAAGGAAAGGAATCTAACCTGGAAAGATTATTCTCCCTTCAACAGAACCAAACTGGGACTCTAGTACTAATGGGGAACTAACAATGATGTCTGACATGCTAGCTGTTCTTACCATGGAGGGAAAGAGGTTTACTAAGTCTTCATAGATATACTAATATCTTGCAGGTAGGGAGAAGCATTAGTAGGACATCTTTTTATTTGTTAATCGGCTCCAGATGTTTGGTGTAAGCAACAAAAACTTCAGATGAGGTCACAGATACCTATGGCCAAATTGCTGGACATGGTTATTTCTGTGTTCAACAATCAGGACCCAGAGGAGGGGCAAAAAAGAAAGACTAAGACTATAGCTGTCACAAATGGCAATGCTTTAAATTCACCCAAATCATCTAAGGGAAACCCCAGAGACAACTGAGGCTCATGCTTCAGGTGCAAGAAGACTCCAAACTGGGTACATGACGTCACCAAGCCACCACTTGGGCCCAGCTTGATATTTGAGACAGCTAATGCACTTGTCTTGTGGCACTGGAAGTTTGACTGCCTCCACTGCCAGAGAGGGGCTAGGCCAGCCAGAACCTTCATTTCCTGCTCTGACAACTGAAGAGGCCCAGGGGGACCTGCAATGCCCCTGTCTACAGACATCACCATCTCCTCCGAGGAATTCTGGGTATTCTTAGACATCATGGATAAGACAATTGAATTACTTCATTCTCTAGAAAATCCTCCTTTGGGTCTATAATCATAGTTGGGGATGCCTAATCAGAGATTCTTTGCAGCAATTGTAAGAGAAGAAGCTGCAAACTTAACTTTGAGATATAGACTAGAAGTCCTGACTGTTCATCAGGTTAGAGTTATTCTGAAGACAAAAGGCTACTTGTGGTTAACAGGGGAACAGCTCACCAAGTATTAGGCCATGCTCTTAGACATCCCTGAGGTTATTATACAAACTTTTACTACTATTAACCCTGCTTATTTGATGCCTACAGGCCCAGTAGTTAGCCACTCTTGTGAACAAGTGATCTCACAGAACACTATCTAAGCAGGCCGGACCTGCCAAAACCATGAGGAGGTGTGGTTCACTGATTGAAGTAGCCTTGTTGGTCATTTATAAAGCACAGACACTAAATTCTACAACTCCTAGAGGCAGTTCATCTTCCCATACAGGTTGAAATCATGTACTGTAAAGGGCACCAAAGAGACATGTCTGAAGTCTCCTTAGGAAATCAAAGGGCTGATAGGGAAGCAAAAGGACAGACCTATAGCTCCTCAACGCCTTGGCCTTGTTCCTAATTCCTGAGGAACCATTCTGGTCCTTCCTCAAGGGATATAGTAACAAGCTATAAAAATTCCACATGGGAAGTGGTCCTCGATCTTCTGGAAAGGTAGAGAGAGCCAACCAGGCCTTAAAACAAGCCCTGGAAAAACTTTGCCAAGAGATGTCTAAGTTCTGGCTCTGATTGCCACCAATAGTGCTCATGAGGGTTTGTAACATGCTCAAAACTGGGTTAAGTTTGAGCCCATTTGAGATGTTATATATGGGAGGGTCTTTCTATTCTCTGATATGATAGTAGACCCAGAAACCATAGGGCTCTTTTAATATCTCATTAATCTAGGCCAAGTACAACAAGCTATCCAAATGTATAGGAACAGAGTTCTACCAGCTCCTGGCCCAGGAGGACCACCTACTGTCCATCCTGGTGACCAAGTGCTTGTGAAAACTTGGAGAGAGAGGATACCCTCTGACCAATTAAATCCAAAATGGAAGAGCCCCTTCTCAGTAATCCTTACCACACCCACTGCAGTAAAGGTGGCAGGGATAGATGACTGGATTCGTCATTCTAGAATAAAGCCAGTCTCATATGAATTATCTGAAGAACAAGATCACCCACCCAAAAGGAGAAAGCTACTCCTGTGAGCCTCTGGAAGATTTGAGATTTCTCTTCAAAAAGCAAGACTCCAGTGCTACTACAGGAAGCATGGAAATCTCACCTGCTCCTCATACTTGGGCTAATAGTGAAGCTTGATGGTCATTAACTCTTTTCTCATTGTTTTCTGGCAGGTTTTTCTTTCTTCAACCCAGCCAGTAAACCACAGCACCCCAAGATAGTTGGAAAGTACATGATCCTCAGTAGATAGGGTCTGCAGCCCCTTTCAGCTTGAAAAAGCTATAGAAGACAGAGACATCTATTCCCTCAGCACCCTACAAAGAATTATGGGGATTTGTGTCTCTCAGGGGAAATGACACAGGAAATTAGGATGTGGCAAAGCTGGCTGGGGAAGTAGGAGTGATCTGTTAATTACAAGATACTGGAACACATGTGCAGAACAGTTCCCAAAGCCCTGTACATGGATTTCTCACAAGAACTTGGGCAGGTTTTCAATAGGATGGTCTAGATCTGACATCAGTATGAGACATGGGATCCCAGCACCACCTTTCAGGACACATATGTAGACATTTTCATGGGTTTCCCCAAGATTTGGACAGTATAAAAGGACAGAGACTCCAAGGAGAGCTTAGTATCATGGCTTTCCTCATGATAGCCTGCACTGCTTCTTCCAGGGTATACTTTTATCTTGCTTTTCCCTCTTCTACTTGACCCAACCTTGCTCTGCAGAGCCAGTTTCTCCCTTACTCTTCACTTTTACTTTTTCAAGTAAACTTTGCCACTGCTTAAAAACAAGAAAAAAAGTATCTTTGAGTCTCCAGCCTGGAAAACATGCACCTAAAAGCCAATGTTTGCAGATCTGAGTTGAGCAAGGGCCTGAGATCCCACTTATATATTAAATTTTCACATGACACATTCAGTATAGAACCTGTGCCTCCAAGCCTGGGATCCCCAGACTCAGCCTCTTCACAGAATGACTCTCTGGCAGAGGGAAGGCAGAGTATCCAACCTGTCTCCTACATAGGTTTTCAGCCAATACTTTTTTCTACCTGGTATCTCCTGGTTTGGGATGGGTTGTTTGTCTTGAATAAGTTGGCTTCTGAACTTTCCCTAGGAATGCTTCAAGATTTTTCTGATTTCCTAAATTAGCACCTCTCAAACAAAGACAATTTTACTCCTAGGAACATTTGGCAACAACCAGAGACATTTCTGGTTGTCACAACTGGGGAGGGGGTAGTTAATTCAACAAGCAAAGGATGCTGCCAAACATCCTATAATGCACAAGATAGCCATGCACATTAAAAAAAAAAAGCTGTATTTCTCCAAATATCAATAGTACCAAAGTTGAGAAACTTTGTCTTCAATTATTTAATGTAAACACTTTTAGCCTCCAGTTTTTGATGCTACTTTAATTTTTTCTCCTATTTTCTTTGTTCTTGTAGTTTCATGCCTTTTTAAATCCTCTACTGTCATTTACGAGTTACTTATAGGGCAAGTTATGGTAAATATAATTATTTAATTTGCATATTTAACCAGAACTCACATGGTGGCATTTGGATTTATATTTGTTGTATGTTAATTCCTGTCTCAAATACTGGCATGGACAAATGTTTAGTGTTAGGAAGAATGTATTAACCAGCACATGTGGAACCAGTTAGAAATGGACCTTCTTTTTTATACAATTATTTTATACAATTGTTCTAAAGAGAAGCAGTTATTTTTAAAATAAAAATTCATTAAGAAAAGCTTCAGGCACTGTATCTAGAGTCAAAATGTGAAAATACTTTTCAGTCCTCATAGGAGTTGAGCAGATTTGTGCAATCCTCCCTGTTCCTCTGTCCATTACTGTTTAAACTCACTATACTTTTCTAGGAGTTATTGGCATTTATCCTTGGTTGTTCTGGTGAGTGGAGTTTGTTTAAATCAAAGCTGGATTAGAGAGGACTTACTATATTATTCTGACCTTAAGACAGGAGCCTAATAGGCCATTAATAAAGAAACTTTTAAGTAGCTAAGTCTAAGAACATAGCATGGATATTCTTTAGTTTGTACTCAGAGACTCCATTCCTTCCATGGGGAGGAATGCATCACTACCTACAAGATCCATGTGACAACAGTAAGTTTACACTGGGCATATAATGGGTTTTGGTCTTTTGTTATGGCATCTCATTTAAAAGAATAACAGTTCTGTGATGTGTGATACATTAATAAACTCACTTATTTAAGTGGAATCAAAACTATTTTATAAAATCTAATTAGAAAGTATTTCAGCTGGAGGTGAGCTCAGTGTTACAGCATGAGCTTAGCATGAGTGAAGCTGTGGGTTCAATCTCCAGCAAACCCCCCAATAAGATAGTCACTTTCCTTCTGGCTAAGACAAAATACCCAGCATCTACAACTTAAAGAAAAAAAGCTTTATTTTGCTTCACAGTTTCACAAGTTTCAGACCATGGCTGGCAGACACAGAAACAGAATGGTGGATGCGTCTGGGCAGAGGAAAGCTGCTCAGGCCATGTTGGCCAGGAAGAAGAGAGAAAGGAGGAGCCAGGGAGGGAGATATACCCCTTTCAGGTCATAGCCTCAGTGAACTGCATTTCCAAACAGGCCCCACCTTCCATCAGCACATTTGGCTATGGATTATAGCATCATTGGATTATAGCACCCGCATGATCCAATTACCTTCTAAAAACCCCACCTCTGAACACATGTGGCTTTTGGAGGACACCCCAGACCTAAACCATAACATTTTGCCCCTGGCCCCCAAAAGGCTCATGTCCATCTCTTTATGCAAAATACATTTAGTCCATCTTTAAGAGTTACCAAAGTTTTAACAGTTCTAGCATTACTAAAAAGTCCAATTTCAAAATCTCCTTTGAGACTGAAGGCAAACTCTTAGCTGTGAGGGCTTAAAAAAAAAAAACATAAACACTTCCAACACACATTGACCCAGGATAAGCCTTCCCATGCCCATTCCAAACATGAGAATTATAGGGATAGAAAGAAATTGGACCAAAGCAAGACCAAAACCCAACAGGGAAAACATTAAATTCTGTAGCTGTTTCCAGCACCCAAGGCAAGTTGTGATGAGATATAAGCTCCAAGGGCTTGGGTGGCCCTGTCCCTGTGATATTGCCAGTTACAGCCCTCATGGCCTCACAGCCCTCATGGGTTGGATTCACTCACTGCCTGCAGCTTTCCTCAGACTTTCCACATTCCTGGCTTCTCTAACTTGCTGGGGTCTCCACTGAAGTTTTGACTTCACTCTCACATATTCACACAGTGCCCTCTCAGAGGCACACTGCCCAGCCTCCCAGGCCATCTTCTAAAATCTGGTCGTAGCCTCCCTGACCCCACAACTGTTGCCTTGTGCATGCCCGTAGAAACAGCACCATGTCAATGTTGCGAATGTCTGCCACCAGCTTGAGCAGTAGCTAGTCCCCTTGGATCATAGCTGTAGGGCCTCTAAGTGCCTGGAAGGCTTAGCACTGTGAACTGAATCCCTGGGAACCAATTTCCTAGGTGGGTCCTTCTTGAACAGGGGATCCAGAGACTCTTTTATCAAAACAGTCTTTCAAAAGAGTTTACCTTTACTCTTTTACATCCTTGAGCCAGTGAAGGGTGGAGCCTTGCTGATTCCTGAGATGCTCTCAAGTCATGTTTCCTATTTTCCTGATGCAAAGGACTTGGCTTCATTTTAATGTTAATCCTTTCACCAATCACAGTCTTTAAGGCCCCACCTTTGGAGGTGCTTCCTTTCTAGCAAAATTCCAAACTTTTCTAATAGGCTTTCTGCCCCTGATTCTCACTGTAAATCTTGCTGAAAGTAGCCAGAATAACCTATGCCACAGCATGAATACTTGGCACCTTGAAATTCCACCCCCCCAGATTAATTACTTTACCTCCCTTACTCCCAATATCCTGAAACATCTCAAGACTTGGGCAAAATGCAGACAAATTTTCTGCCAGAGTGTAACATACAAGATCTAAGTCCAGCTGCCAACGGATTCCTTGTTTCCAACTGAAACCTCCTGAGCCTGGGCCTTTACAAACATTTGCATTTCTATCAGCATTTTGGTCTTCTGAGCTCTAACTAGCAGCACTCATCAAGCTTAGTTTACAGTATTCTAGGGCTTCTCTAGTCAACATCTCCAAACATTTCCAAACTCTTCCTGTGAACCAGTTTCAAAAGCTTCTAAACTAGGGCTGGGGATTTAGCTCAGTGGTTCCGTCGCTTGCCTTGCAAGCGCAAGGGCCCAAGTTCGATCGCTGGTACCAAAAAAAACAAAACAAACAAAAGCTTCTAAACTATATAGGCAGATATAGTCACAACAACCCTACTTCTCTGATACCAAATTCTGTCTTGGTCATTTTCTTGTCACTGGAAATAAATACCTGACACCCACAATTTAAAGGAGGAAAGGTTTATTTTAGCTCAGTTTCAGAAGTCTCAGTCTATGCACGGTCAGCTGGCTCCAAGGCAAAAATGGCATGGTGGGAGAGTCAGATGGAGAAAAGCTGGTCACATCATGGAAGCCAGGAAGTAAAGAGCGAAGGAAGGAGCCAGGAAAGTAGACATATCCTTCCAGATCATGGCCCTAGTAGCTTACCTCTTCCAACCAGTCTCTACTTCCTAATAGCAAGTCAGCCATGAACTCATCAGTGGACTAATCTGTTAAGTATAGCATCCCCATGATTCAATCACCTCCTAAAAGCCCCACCTCTGAGCACGTGAGGCCACCCCACATCTAAACTATAACAGAAGAAAAGGAAATTGTCCTGGACAAGAAAACAGCTTTAAAAACATGGAGTTTCGGGACCAGGAATTTACCTCAGTGGTTCCGCCACCTGCCCCACAAGTGCAAGGACCAGAGTTCCATCCCAGGTACCAAAAAAACCAAAAAACAAAAAAAACCTCATGGAGTTTCATAATTAGTATTTTTCATGGACTTTGGGAAATCAATATATTTCCTATGAAGAAAAAAAATCAAGTTAAGTCAAAGAATCAATGGTAACAAGAAATACTTTTGCGGAACACTGTAAGCTAAGCTTGGAAAAGTTTTTGTGGAATCAAATGTATGAAATATAGGTTAAAATAAGATTAAGAAGCATTTTTAAAATTTAGTTTTAGTTTTTTGAGCTAAGGTCTTGCTATGTAGCCCTGGCAGGCCTTGAACTCATGGCAATCCTCCTGCCTCTGCCTCCTGAGTGCTGGGATTACAGGTGTGTGCCACCACATCCAGCTTTAAGAAGCCATTTGTAAATTTGTTTTCTATGATTTTTTTCTAACTTCAAGTTTTTTTAAAGTTTTAGTTAATCAGGTTTTAATATTTAATCAAACGTGTCTTGGGCTGGGGATTTAGCTCAGTGGTTTCGCCGCCGACTGCGCAAGGGCAAGAAGCCGAGTTCGATCCCCCATACAAAAAAAAAAAGTGCCTTATATAAAAGTTAAGTCTAGTTGAAAATCATACAGATGTCCAGATGTATCCTCTTCTGTAAAAATCCTCCATGGTTCTTAAGAACCCAAGAGAAATACTTTAATAAGTAAAATGTAATACATTTGTATGTTCAATATTAAATAATTGATTCAGTTGTGTAAATAATTTTACTTGCTATTATTTGATGAGAAAAATATTTAGGTAGCTTGAAAAGGAAATATAAGCCTCAATCATTGGAGTCTTTATTATAGCTAAAGTAACTGTGAATTTAAATTATGCAAGTAGTTCTTGAGGTAAAAATAAAGGCAAAAACATACCATATAATTTCTCACTGTTGCCATTTCCCATTCTCATAAAAAAGTAAGTAAAAACAGTTGCATTTTAAATAAAGGATATTGGTTGGTTAAAACTCAGTAAGTTTTCAAACTATGGGGAAAGTCCCTTCTTTTAAGAGATTTACAAAGTCTAGCTGTGATGTGGAAGGGAAATCCAGGGCTCTTATAATCCTCTTAACACAGAAACTGTCTCTCACAGTTACACCAATGTCATCCCTTCCAGGACCTCTCATCTCAGACTTAGATCATTTATTAATTTCTGATCTGTAGCAATGAGCAACAAACTCACTGAATAAAGGTAATATGTCTATCCTGTCAGGTGCTAGGAGAGAAAATGAGAGACTAAAATGGCAAATTGAAAATGCTCCAATCTTTGATAAAAAAAGAGATTTTATTATTATTTAGTATATCAATCTATTGATAAAAAATTAGAATGCAAGTGGATTAAAGGAAGAAATCTATAATCCTGTCATCCAGAGAAAACATGGACAATCTGTTTCTATGGTGTATATTTTTCCAGGCTACAGTATAATCTTAAACACTTTGAAAAATATATATGTATATATAATATATAGGAGGAAAACTTTTACAAAAATAGTATTATACCTTGTCTGCCCCACTGCCTTTGTGTGTATGTGTGTGTGGTGCCCACTGTGTCATGCATGCTAAGCAAGCACTCTACCACTGAACTACATCCCTAGCCCAATTCTGTCCTTTTAACATAATCTGGACTTTAATTCTAGAGGTCCTGACATGATCTCTTCCTTTGAAAAGCAAAGCCCGTTGCCTGGTTTCTGTAGGCCAATAAAGGGTAAGCTTTCCACTGAAGGTCATTCTGGAGGGACTTGTCACAAAACTGGCCATGGCAGCATGCAAGTCCTCATCTAGGAAGCTGGCAGCATTACAAGACAACTAGCTCTAGCATTTCCTTTCTCAATGGCTTTGGCTTTTAATGGTACACAAGAACTCAAGACAAAGGCTAGAGATGTTACACATCCCTGGACTGGGGAGAAACTAGAGCTTGCAAGCCAATTCTTTGTTCTACACATAGATGAAAATACACCATATGGCCTCCCACGGTGTTCCCACAGTGGTAAATCTATAAGACTTCTGAAAAAACTATTCATAATTAAGTGTCCCCCTGCTCCCCATAAAGTGATTATGAAATCTAACTTCTTGTCTTCTGACAAGAAGAGGAAAGAATTGAATGATTTCAAAAGAGACAGAGACAAATGTGAGGTTGGGCCAAAGACACCTGGAACAGCATCTGTAATCATGGATTTCCTCCTGAAGTTCCATGTGCAATCTTTTCATTGGTTTATAGCTCATTCCTGTTCCAACAATCCTAGAAAATGGCAGAAAGAATGTATACAGAGGGAAAAGAGATGTGATTTTCAACAAATACAAGCAATAAAATATTAACAGACTGGATGGAAATGCAGATGTTGAAGAGCCTTCAAAGGGTAGGTAAGGTCAGTAATGAACCCTAATCCAATACAACTAATGTCCTTACAAGAAGAGACCCAGAGGTGTGCACAAAAAGGACAACCACATGAAGAGGCAGCAAAAGAGTGGCCATTGAAAGCTAAGGGCCTCAAAGGAACCTAAGCCTTCCAACACCTTGATTTTAGACTTCTAGCTTCCAGAACTGAGAGAAAATAAAATCTCTGCAGTTTTAGCCATCCAGTCTGTGGAATTTTATGGCAACCCAAGCAGATTAATACACAAGGCAAAAGAATATGTATCATGTAAAATATTTCCCTGAAGAAATACCTAGACTTTCCCCTTGATAAGTACCCTCACTCCAGAATCTTACAGAGCACAAAATGATGCGTCTGAAGTTCAGTAACTACCAAATGATTATACTTAGAGCTTGACTGTTTACAATCAGTGCTGTCTTCCAAAAGGTTACATCTTAAAGGTCTTGTCCAATATGTGTATATTCTCCCTGCTGGCTCTCTGATAATGCTCTCCTGAGTTACTTCACAGCTCCTTAATTGGTTTTATATTTTCAAAGTGCCAGTGTTCTGATAAAAGCTGTTTACAGCCTTACCATTTCTGGCAGAGGAGGTGGAGTGGGGGTGAAACTGTCAACAGGGCCATTTCTAAGAAACTCATCTCTTGTTTTCCCTGGATACAGTCTGTGATGGGAGAAGAGTCCCAAAGGGACAAACTCTGGGAAGAAAGTATAAAATACCAAGAAGGGTGTGATTCCTTTAGGGTGATATTCATGCCTCATTCAACATCTATGAATTGAGCTCCTACTCTGTTCCAGACACTGAGGATTTAGGGATGAATTAGCTAACATTCTGGTTAAGTGTGATGTCTTAATTAATGAACCCTAAGATTAATCCTGCTTTAAAATGAAATGGTATGCATTCAAAACAAATATCTCACATCCTAAAGGCAACACAGAGAAGTCTGGAGATTAGAATGAAGAAAGGAGAAAGGGGATTGAATCTCCAAAGAGTTAAGTGGTATGAGCCAAGTGAGGAAGTAGTCCCCTTAGGAGATAGAGACATGGCAAACAGGAGACAAGGCTAAAGAAGAGGCAGCCTTGGTGAATGGAAAAGGCCTTGAACTTCTTTTAGCCATAAACTCAGCTCATCATTAATCCTGCATCCCTGGCATTTCTTTTTCTGGCAGTGTAGTTTCTGACAATGAGATGTGAAATTGGACTGTTTTTTTAGTGAATTACTGTAAGAATGCCTTCCTTGTGGGCAGGCATACCTTCTGTTGCTGGGTGTCATAGTTTGGACATTAGTTGTTCACCAAAGGTGCATATGTTAAATACTTGGTCCTAGGCAGCACTATGAGAGGTGGTGGAACATTTATAAGCTTGGTCCTTTTGGAGGTCTTCAAGTCATTCGAGCCATACCTTGAAGGGGCTAATGGGCTAGCTCCAGCCCCTTCTTCTTCTTCTCTTTTTCTTCCTGTTCATAAGGTGAACAATTGTGCTCCACTACATACTCTTGCTGCCTTGCCATAAGCCCAATAGCCATAGAGTCAATTGATAATAGACTGGAACCTCTAAATTGTGAGTCAAAATAAATGATTACTTCTGGTAAGTTGATTACTTCTGGTATTTGTTACAGTGACAGAAAGTTGACTAACACAATGGAACTTTGCCAACCCTCTTGAGAAGAGAGGTAACATTAGAAGGAAGGCTTGAACTTTCTATTTTTGGAACAGGAGAGAGAAATTGGGTGGATATATTGCAAGACCCATATAAGCAGCCATATTGAATGCCTTCATTTTGTTCATGTCCTGAGAGACACTAAAGGAGACTGAGTTTAAGGGTGGTGGTCTAATCTGGAGGAGGGAATTTCAAAGCAGCCCAACATTCAGCTTGTAGCCTTGGTATTCCTGGCTACTTTTAGCCAGATCTACAGTGAAAATCAGTAGGAGAAAGTAGATACAGAAACTCAGCAGTTTCATTAAAAAAAAAAAAAAAAAAAGAGGTACCTGTAAAGTTGGGGTCATGGACAGGAGAAGCACTGATTTTGAGGCCAGCCTTGGCTACATAGGCCAGCGTGAATTACATAGTGAGACCCTGTCGAGAGAGAGAGAGAGAGAGAGAGAGAGAGAGAGAGCGCATTGTTCAAGAAGGGATGCCTAAGCAATTGGTTCCCTGGGATTCATTTCACAGTGCTTAGTCATCCAGGAACTCAAAGGCCCCTGCAGTTCTGATCCAAGGGGAATAGTTACTGCTCAAACTGGTGGCAGACCTTGGCATCATTTACATGGTGCTGATTTTATAGGCATGTAGAATGCATGAATTATGATTTCCACCCACATTTCAGAAAACAGCCTTTGAAACCAGGAAGTGTGCCTCTGAGATAGTAGTGTGTGAAGCTGTGAAAGTGAAGCCAAAAGTGAAGTGAAGACCTCAGGAAGTTGGGGAAGTCAGGAACATGAAACATCTGCTGAGGAAAGTCACAGGCAGGGAGCACATTCTGATCAACAGAAAGGCCATGTGGGCTGTCGAAGCCCTTTAGAATTCATATCCCACCACAATTTGCCCCAGATGCTAAACATGAAGCTACTATGTTTGCTCTCTTAGATTTCTGTTTTACTTTGGTGTGATTTCTTTCTACCCCCTGTTCTGCCCCTTTGAAATGGGAATATTTACCTTGTGCCATTGTATACTGGAACTATTTAACTTTCTTTTTGATTTTTACAGGGACTCACAGCTAAGAGTTTGCCTTTAGTCTCAGAGAAGACTTAGGACTTGGACTTTTTAGCAATGCTGGATTGTTAAGACTTTGGCAACTTTTACAGAGATGGAGTAAATGCATTTTGCATAATGAAATGGACATGAACCTTTTGGGAGCCAGGGGCAGAACGTTATGTTTAGATCTAAAATGTTCCTCAAAAGTTTTCATGTGTTTGGAAGTTTATTGGACATAGGGTGGTCTACTCATCAGTAAATCCATCAATTGATGAATTCAGTGTCTCAATGTGCTATTAGGAGGTGGGGCCTGGTTGGAGATGGCTCATTGGGGGTGTGACCTGGAAGGGTGTGTATTCTTGACCTTGGCCTCTCTCTCTCTCTCTCTCTCTCTCTCTCTCTCTCTCTCTCTCTCTCTCCCTCCTTCCTGGCTGCCTGGATTTAACAGCTTTCCTCAGCCATGCCCTTCCACCATGTCATTTTTGTCTTGGAGCCAGCTTACCACGGACTGAAACCATGATCCAAATTAAATCTCTTCTCATTTAAATTATTATGGTTATTGGATGTTTTGTCCCAGTGATAAGAAAGTGACTAATACAATTGGGAATAATACCCTCATTTTCCAGATAAAGGAATGGAGGCACAGAGAGATTCAGCAACTTGTTCAGGTGGTGCTGTATAAGTACTCTACCTAATATGCTTATCACTCTATTCCTTATGTGCTCCTAGCTTTAAGTGCTAAAAAGGAAGCTGAGGTAGTATTGTATTGTATACAAGTATTGTATCTGCACTCTATGCAAGAAGAAGGAAGAAGCAATGAGGTTAAATGGAGAAACAGAAACTGTAGTACATCTGTAAATGGTTTGCATTTTAACACAGCTCACCAAATAGGCAAATGAACAAAACTGACAGACAGTAAAATATACATTCTAGATAACCCATCTTAGGGATAACTTCAAATCCGTCATAAATATACCCAGCTGAAGCTACAAGGTTCCTGTCTCCATTTTTAGGGCCAACACTATTTATTTTAGTGTGTACTTTTAAAATTCTACCTAATAAAACCCTTTATGTCACTTACTGATGTGTCTTGAAAATTCTTGCTCTGTGACAGAAGTCAGCAAACCTGAAACCTGTTCCCACCCCACCCTGAAATCTGGGTGGAGTGAGTCAAGGTTTCATATCTCCAGTTTGGGGATCTTCTTGAACTCTGTCTGGTGACATATCAACTGTGAGTACTGGACTGATAAGGTCAGACAGACTTGGGGTTTATGATTTAAGGACTTGTGGTAGGATGTGCACAAAGAATGTCTCTGCTTTGATTAAGATACATGTGAAATGACCTGCTGTTTTATTTTTGCTTTTATAACAAGCTGTCTCTTATTTGTACTAACTTAGATGGGTTGCTGTCCTTTGTAATAAAAAAAATCTGTCTAGAACTCCCTCCAAAAAGATCACATTTAAGATGTCCAAAGGAGATGGCCATAAAATCAAATGTTTTAAAATAAACTTACTGGTTATTCAATTTTCTACTCAGGAAAACACAGGTTTCCTGACTGATTTTCTATTAGGAGAGAAATGAAAGATCATGCCAGGAAACATGAAGTTCTCAGGAAGTAATTTGGTTATAAACATATTTCCTTAATAGGATACAATTTGATTCTAACTCTCATTACCTTCTGACAAGAACAGTAAGATACTGGTTGTTTAGTCAACGATTTGTGAAGCTCTCTGAAATGTTCATAGCCCAGTGGGGAACACGGAGCAGATGCCCTCATCCATCCTCATTTTCCTGATGAGACTCAGAGGCTTTGGAAACTGAGATCACATGGGGAGTAGGAAACTGGCCAGGTCTTTAGGTTTCTGGGCCAGGGCTCTTTCTACCACTGTGTGTTATTCCTTACAGCCTAGGTGTCAAGGATATTTCTTTCTGGCCATACAAATCTCTGGGTTCCATTGGAGCCTCTCTGGTTAAGTGTTTTGAAGAAAATTGTCATTACTATATCATGGTCAGTTACAGAGCTCTTGAAATATAATGCTTATCATAAAGTCATTTGCTTGCAGATGTTTCCTTCGATGACTAAGAGTTTCTGTGCCCTGAGGCACATTCTTTAAGTATTTTATTGAACCCACTCTTCTATTGACCTTATGAAGAACTTCCATTTTTGCAACAAGGTGACCACATAATCAAACTTTTTGACATTCTTAACAGTGGGATAGCATTTAAATAGGACAATTATGTAACCTTACTCACTTCCTGTGGATATTCTGAAACATTATTTTATGAACTCATATCTGCCTTCTGCTCATAAAATGGCAAGGTCAGTACTATATATCCCTTATACTGCTATCATCCATCCCCTCCCCAAACCAAGAGATTTATTTAATTTTTATATCCTTTTGATATGTTTTCAACTTTAAATTGCCACTGGAGAAGTTACACACTTGGTTAAGCTCCAACAGAATATTTTTTTAAATCTGAAATTTTGAAAAAAATTATAATTTGAAAAAAACTCAAAAGGAGTTGAAAAATAAGAGTAAATACTAATTAGAGTTCAAGAGGCAGGCACACTGAATTCCCAGGTTTGACAAGGAAAGGTCATGCTCCATTTTGCAAAGATTTTCTACTCTGCTTTTCAGGTTAGGCAAGCCATCCTGGCCTCCCTCAGTACAACTTTAGACTGGCTCTTTGGTAATTCAGGCCAATACCTGAGCGGCTTCAGGGAGGGAGATGCTGCCATCTCAACATCCTAGAGGCTCAATGCTGCCTGGTCTGGGCTAGGACTTTGGTAGACAAAGCAAGGAATGGCTCTGAAGAGCATAGGTCTCCATCTCATAAATAGAACAGTCACTTATCCATTAATTGAGAGACATACAAATGCTTCTTGTGGGATGATTAGGGAAGGTGGTCACCCTCTGATAGTCAATGACATTTCTCAGCCCACATCTCTGTTTTCTTATTATGCAATTGAAGGCAGAAAATTGTCTAGACCTAAAGATGCAGTTCCTTCTTTAGGGCTCTTATAAACAGGAATCCAAAAAGTCGTTGGATCTGATTTGTGCAAATCTAAGAGGAGCTCAGCAGAATTTAGTGTATCTGCTTGAATCAATACAAGTCTTTTTGAGATGGGGATGGTGGTGTACTCCCATAATCCCAGCTACTCAAGAGATTGAGACAAGAAGATTAAAAGTTTGGGCCAGGGCTGGAGATTTAGCTCAATGGCACTGTGCCTACCTTGCAAATGCAAGGTCCTGAGTTTGATCCCCTGTACAAAAAAAAAAAAGAAGTTTGGGCTAGCCTGGGCAATTTAGCAAGACCCTATCTCAAAATTTTAAAAAAGTTGACCAGGGATGTAGCTCAGGGTAGAGCCTGTGCCCAGGATGTGTGAGGCCTTGGATTCAATTCCTAGTCAAAAGAAAAAAAAAAAAATCACCACCATCACCAACAAAAACAAACAAAAAACACAAGCCTTTCCTTAAGGATTGACCCTGATTTACACTCAGTTTTAAAGGAGCCTAAATAATTGTTAGTCAAGACATACCCTTAGAGTCAGCCTATTTGTGCATTAATCTCAGAATCCAGAACACCATCAAATTTTCCTCTCCCCACAAAACTAAGGCCTTCAGAATGAGCCCATGTTCTCACTGGTCTAATTCTCCTGTGGACCTCTGGGCTTCCAACCATTCATCTCAACAACCAAAGCCTAGAACAGAACGTGGTTAAATACCAGGGTCCTGACGCTAATGTTAACTGCTAGGCTGGTATCTATGTTTTCTATTTCTTCCCCAACTCAATGGAATTTGGCTCATAGAGAATTGAGACTTCTTTTTTATTCTCTTAAGATTCCATTTACATGGGCTAGGGATTTAGCTCAGTGGCACCGCGCCTGCCTTGCAAACGCAAGGTCCTGAGATTGATCCCCAGTACCAAAAAAGATTCCATTTACAACTTTTTCTCTTGTTTAGTTGTAAAGGAAAGCATTACCCCTGGACCTAAGATGTTAAAAGGACTATGCATCATTGGTTTTGTTTTATTTTCCAATCTGCACAATTGGCATTTGGGCCAGATAATTGTCGTGGGGACTGTCCTGTGGCCTGCAACATGATCAGTGATGGCAAACCTTTCAGAGCTTTCAATGATACAAACAGCCCACTGGGGCATGTGCCATAGGTTGGCCACCACTGTACTTGATGCTAGTAGCACTCTCCCTCCCCATTAGATGTACTCTACAAACAGTCCCTGACTTAGGATGATTTGATATAGGATTTGTGAACTTTATGATGGTATGAAAGCCATGTGCATTCAACAGAAACCGTACTTCAGATTTGAAATTTGGATCATATCCTAGGATACTAAAAATGTGGTACAATACCCTCCCGTTATGCTGGGCAGCAGTAGCAAACTACAGTTCCCAGTCACTCACTCAATTACAAGGGGAAATAATCTGTACTCTGCAGTGTACTATGGTGTTGGGTAGGTTATAGATATTAAATGCATTTTTAAACTTAGGCTATTATCAACTTGCAATGGGTTTATTGGGATGATACTCTATCATGATGAAGTCAAGAAGAATCTATGACAAACAAAAATGTCTCTGAACATTGCAAATATCTCTGGGGAGGGGAGGCAAATTGTTCCAGACAGAAATCAAATCTGGTAGAGGAAGAGGCCTACCATATTGGCCTCCTTTGCATGGCTTTCATAGAACTCTCTGCCAAGAACTGAATCTTGGCATCCTTGCAGTAACCCTATTCATGTAGTTACCTAACAAATAGCAGTTATTCATACATGACAGACTTTTTAGTAAGTGCTTTCATACATTATTGCACTAAATCTGACAATAACCTTATGTGGTAAGTACAATTCCAAGTGATATCTGTTTAAATAGAAGGAAACTGAGGCTTGGAAAGATGAGGTACTTGCTTGTGGTCACCCAGAGTCAGTGGCAGAGTCAGGAATGCATATGTGACATTCAGAGACGCCCCGTGACAACAAAATTCTACTATTCCTTTTATGTAGACAGTAAAATTAATAGGTTAGGATTCATAACATCAGGCAAAACCCAAACAGACTTTCCTGGGTTTAATAGTTCCTGAAAACTCTGAGTTTGTATGAGTCTGCCTTCTTTCATTTCATGTTTTTATAAACATCAGGGGAGCGATAATCACTTGAACAGTTAAATTGATTTAGGACAGTAAAATCCATTTTTTCTCCATCTTGAAATGACTTTGAATCATTTGACATTCTGAGCAGACTACAATCCTTCCAGCACCCTGCCACCCCACTTCCCCCTGCTGCTGCACAAACCCCTTCACCTACTCTTATATTTCCTTTTAATTTCCCAAACAAGATTACATTTTGTATTTCATATGTTACTCCAAGGAACAATAATGAGGAACTCTGCAGCCAAAATGCTCAGAAGGGAATCAAGGGAATCAAGAAAAGAAGAAAAGCAGTGGAAAAGGAAAACTGAAAAAACAAATATTTTCTAGACCCTTTGAAATAAAGGCTTGATAATTCACAGTGCTTTGCAAAATGTCGCATTTGATTGCTAGTTTAAAAAAGAATCATTGGATTGCCTTTGGTCCACCAGTGGGTAAAGAGACGGCTCTGGTTGGCCTTGAAAACCACACCCCAATGTCATGACCAGGGCCTTTAGGCTTAGTCCTTTCCAATGTTGTAGAAAGATATCGAGAGAATAAAATTTTTGTTTGTTTTGATTTTACCATTACTTTCCCCATCTTTCTTCATGCAGCAGGAGACCACAGTGAGTCCTGAGTCTGGGGGTCCTGAGCCTGGGTTCAGAGTCAAGGAGCTGACATTAGAACCCTAATTGTGAGACAGAGGAAAGAGCATCGGTAGGTTGGCCCACATGCCCTGGGATTGGCTTTGGTGGGGCCAGAACAAAATGTTACCAGCTTTTGGGTCCCAAAGAGATTCTTTCCAGGCTTTTGATGTTCTGAACAAAGAACTGGACAGACATGTGATAAAAAGGTAGTAAGAATTTACATTTATTAAAGGTGGAAAAGAAATATGCTCTGCAGAGTGAGAGCTGGCTAGTGTATGAACTCACAGTTGCCACAAGGATAATGACAGAGCTCTTTTGTATATGAATTCCTAGGTTGCTTCCCACCTTGCAAACAAGGCATTTGGGAAGGTTGTGCTATCAGTAACTCACTTGGCCTGACATCAGAATTAAGCTGTCCTATCAAAGGCCTGCTTGGTTTTGTGTCAGGTATAAATGAAGAATTGAAAATGGCACTTTTTTGATTGGTCCCACCTGCAGGGTTGGGAACTGTATAGTCAACCTGAATTCTGTGTTCTGTGAATGTGCCCTGGGTCTTCAGGACTGCCAAGCTCTTTGTAGTTGTTTGACCAGTTTTTCCTCCCCTAATCTCCTACCTCAATACTACCCCCAGAATATGGCACCCTGGCACTTGAGAGAACAGCAGGAAGGTCACTCTCACTTTTCTCTTACCCTTCTCCTCTAAAACTCTCATTCAAGAGGTGCCCTCTTCAGCAACTACAGAGAGAGAGAGGAAGAGAGAAAGGGGGGCACCTTATCTCTAAAGACAAGGGGACAGAGAATCTGGACACATGGGCCTTGCTAAGTCCCTCGCAGTTCATCGCCAGTAGATCATGGCCTCTTTGTCCAATCATGCTTCTCCACCACTATATCCACTTCTTCATAAAATCCAACATAAAAATATACAGGTTCCTTCTCTCTTTGGGTCTTCATTTCTGATGGCTCCTGTATCACATAAAACTTTATTACATACGTGTATATGCTTTTCTCTTGTTAATCTGTCTTTTGTCATAGGGGTCTCTGCCATAACCTAGGATGGAAAAAAGAAGGATATTTTGTCCCCCTTCAGCTGTGGCATGGGCTGTAGACCAAAGATATATTGATCCCATTTTTCTGGGAACTTATCCATGAGCCCAGTCAGAACTAACATAGGGACTTGTTTACGTAAGAATAAGATTAGATGAAGAAATCACATCTAAAATGTGAAAGCAGCATGTAAACAAGACCCCTCTTCTCTTCTAAAGCCAAGGGTCTAGTCAGGATCAAGAAGAGGGTACAATACTAGGTATTTACTCTTTTCCCTAAAAGAAAAACACAGTCCAAAACCCTATCCAGCCTCTCTTTGCTCTTCTTTTACCTCATAAAGTAAAAACACAGGACTCTTTGGGAAAGGGGTATAAGAATAATAATGTGATTAGTTAGACAGTAAGTTTAGTATTGTTCAAACTGCACACTGCAACTCTGTAGAGGTTAATAAAATCAATTTGATAGGTTACAAATAGCACTTTAAAAACAAGCACCAACAAACAAAACACTAGAATTTGACAGCAGGTCTGGTGGTGTGAGGTATATAAGGAAAGGCTATCTGGAAGGGCCTCTAAATTTAATTCCCATTTCAAGAGCTCACTCATCTAGTTGTGACCAAACCTTTGCCTAGCAGTCTACCTGAATCTGTTTATGAACAATCATTCTTAGATTACAGCCCTCTTCCCCAGAATGTGTACAGTTTGGAGCAGTCTTATTTTGTTTTGTTTTCCCTCATGTGGGTGCTCTGAAGAAAGGCTTTTATAGTCAAATATTTGAGAAACACTCTATTCTGTATTTCTCTCTTGTAGACTCCCAGTGCACTTCAGCCTGTGAAAGAACATAGTCAAGAGAACAGTTTAATTTTGTTCAGCCCAAAAGGCCCCAAACACATTGGACCATGAAGCCCTTAATAAAGCAGTTTCTATTAAGAGTCCCACTCCGTTTGGCCCAGCCCTTAGCTACCTCTTCCCATTAGCTCTCTGCATCTTAGCATGGTGACCACTCCTGACGTATAGTTTTTCCTCAGCAGCACACAATAGGTCCTCCCTGATCTTCCTGATGGAAGGAAGGTTTACCAAATTACCTGCTCCACAACAGGAGGACTTTCAATATGGAAGGCCCAAACATTAGACTCTCCCTCCAGCTTTTATTCAGAGAGAAACATTTCCTATTCTAAGCCAATTTCTACAATTTTTGTTGAATTGAATCCAGTAGCTGGTCAGTTGATCACTGGGGGTAAAGTCTGATTTTTGGTTTTTAAATTATTTTATATTCCTTTTCCTCTTTCCTCACGTGGGTGCTGTACCATGAAGTGTGACCGAGCACCTGCCTGTGTGTGCACAGTGCCCTGAACTCTACCATTTGAGCACTTTCTTTTCTTCTTGTTCAAATAAAAAATAAACCACACCAGCCAGGGCATGTAGCCACTCCCTAGAGTCTGTTAATGAACTGCTTTTATATATTGTTGTAAAACAATCAACACTCCAGTCTGTCCGTTAGAAACAGGTGCCAAGAGAAAAAAATGTTTAATTTTTCCACGTGGCAAGGACTCTGACAAGCACTGCTGCCAACCAAAGTAAGCTTGTTTACGCCACTAAATCATAGGTCTAAAAAGAGTCTTCCTTTTTGCCTCAGGATCTGTCTGGTTGCTGGTTGGCAACTGGCTCCTACACAACCTCCTCTCTTTGACCCTGCATCTTTGACATCACCTCCCTACTGGGCTAACCAGTTCTAGTCCCTTCAAAGTCAGCTGCTTTGGCTATTTGAAAGCTGCTTTTTAGAACTATCTCTTCTTCGTCATTTCAGAAATGAATCCTGCTAACCAGCACCTGGGCTGGGGAGGGTTTTCCATTCTTGCTAACTTCAGCAGCTCTATTGTCCCCCAGTAAGAGCCAAGAGGACACGCCTGCTCACTCACAGGAGACTTGAGAACTCCCTCAGCCCCAGTAAGTGATTCCATTACCCAGGCTTCTTAGCCCAGCCTGCTCCCTGCAACCCCCAATTCCCATCTTCCCTTTAACTTCTACTTATTTTCTTCCCATACATTCAAATAGCTCCAACTGATGAAATAATACCCAGTGTACTGCTTTTTAACTGATGGGCTCTAATTATTACACCAAATTCTGCACATCCATGCAAAATAAGGCGTGGCTCTCTCAAGGTTTCGTTTGTTCATTTTTCATGTAAGTATTCACTCTATGTGCAGGAAATATCTAGGGCTCTATATACCTGACTGTACCATAACAATGGCACAATCCTTGCCCTGTGCTTACATGACAGTGAGGGAGACAGATAATAAATAACACAAGCAACATATATAGGCTATGAGTGACCAATGCACAAGAGAGAAAATAAAGCAGTGAAGATGTGCTAGAAAGTATTAGGGCAGGCATGGGGTGAGAGCCAAGATGGGGGTGACCAGCAGAGGCTTCTCTGACAAGTTGGTGTTTGTGCAAAATTCTTAGAATACAAGAGAGCTGTGTAGGAAAAGCATGTCAGGTGCTGAGGCACAGCGCCGTGGCATTTGGGGAAACAGCAAAAAAGCAGGAAGGTGACTTGCTCTTCCCACCATTTTCTGAAGCAGGTCCTATAATCTGGGAAGGAATTTTTTTATCTTCCCCTGAAGAAGTTGTGAGACCCTCATTCAGGAGGTTTCCTCCCCGTACCTAGAGGAAAAGAACATCCTTATCTCTGAAGACAAAAAGATAACAAAGAGGCCTTGCTAAGTCACCATCAGCCTGTTCCCATTTGATCACACCCACATTGGCCAATTATAGTTCACTATGACTATCTACCTCGTCATCATAGACACTACCCATTCTTCAGGTCTTCATTTCCTAATGAAGCCTCCCATATCTTATAAACTTATATTAAATAAATGTTTATACTGTCCTCTTGTTAATCTGTCTTTCATTATATGGGCCACACCCATGAACCTAAGATGAGAATGACATTTCTTTCTCTCTTTGTAGGCTAAGAGAGCAGTACATGCCAAAGCTCTTGGGTGGAAATATGTCTCCCATAAAGAAAAAATATGCACGAAGTGCCTGGCACACAGATAACACTTAATAGATGTAGTGTATTAGTCAGATTTTGTTACTATAATAAAATACTGGAGGGAGGTTGTTTATAAAGTCCACTTTAGCTTATGGCCCTAGATGTGCAAGATCTAGGGATCTCATCTGGTGATGATCTTCTTGCTGGCAAAGTCCCAAGGGGGCTTACAACATCACATGGCAAGAGACAAGGAATGGTGACTATGCGTATGGGTTCTCTCCCTCTTCTTACAAAGCCGCAGGATTGGATCATGAGGGCTCCATCCTAGTGATCTTATTTAATCCTATATTTCCCAAAGCCCTTTCACCTCTAAATACCAAAGTCAGGTTGAGTTCCCACTCCCTTAACATCATTAACATATAGCTTTGAGGATAAAATTATTGCATGAATTTTGGGGGGAACTGTATTCAGATTGTAACAGGTGGCCATAATTATGATAGCCACCCATTAGATGTTTGTGGTTTGAGTGATAGAAACAGGTGCATAGTTATTGGGCCAACTAGGCCCAAGTGTGTCCCTTGGCCCAGAAGGAGTAATTTATTATGGCTGTGAAGACCTCTAAGTATGACTCTGGCACCCATCCCACTGGGATTCTTTCCCCCTCAGGAAGGTCATAAAGCCATTGCCCATGGAAGAAGATGATGAGAGGACTTCATTTGCCTGCCATAGTGCAGTAGTCCTCTAAGTACGGTCCCCAGAGCAGCAGCAATTCCAGGGAACTTGTTAGAAAGGCAAATTATCAAGCTACACAAAGTCAACAGAATTGGAAACTTTGGTATGGGGCTCAGCACTGTTGTTTTAACAAGCCCTCTAGGTGATTTTGATATGTGCTAAGCTTTGAGAACCACTGCTTACTGTTTCTGTTCTCAGTTTCCCAAGGCTGGGAAAGGGTTCACTAGGTCATCAGTGTCTGCCTTTGTTGTCTGTAAACCCATGTTGTGAGAAGGACAGTTTATTATTGTTGTTATTTTAAGTTTCCTGAGATGCCCTGTGGCTTTCTATGGCTGTGCCTGCTCAGGATCTCTGAAGACAGCCCATCTGCCTCCCTACACTGATGTTACCAAAGTTCAAATTAAAACAGTTCCTGCTAGGCTCTGAGACCCACGCACATGACTTCCTCTACCCTTGTCCAGCATTAGCAAAACTGGCACCAACTACCCCTGAGAGCTATTTTAAGTTTTGTTATTATAGAATTTAAAAAGAAAAAAAAAACCTTTGAAAGCCAAGATAGAGCAGGTTCAGATGTTCAGACAAGACCCAGAATTTATTCCTTTCCCTGCCCCAGGAAGATGTTATCTTGCTCTTTCCTGTGAATCAGATAATGTGTACTGCTCCAGGAAACAGGGCCACTTCCAGTAACTTTCCTGGCACGGAGAGGCCAGGTGACCCAGGTTTTCCATAGGAGTTATAAAAATAACTATTGGTCTTACATTGGAATGATGGAGGGAAGGGTGTGCTCTTGTATAAAAGGAAGGAGGAGGTCACTGGAAATCTGATTTGTTTCTCCTCAGTTCAAATCCTCTGGAAACTTCCATTGATTTAAGCAACTATTCTCAAAGTTAATCCAAAACAGAATTACCTGGGACTTTTGTTTGAAGTTTAGATTCCTGGGGACTCTAAAATAAGTGCTTCTAGTATATGTGGCCCTTCAATTTTTGGAATTACAGGAAAGATCTAACCTAAATTTCAGAACCTCCGAGAAAAATGTCTCCTCATGATGCAGGAGCAGATATCTTTTTTTTTTTTCTTTTCTTTTTGGTACCGAGGTTGAACTCAGGATCTTGCACTTTCGAGGCAGGTGCAGTGCCACTGAGCTAAATTCCTGGCTCAGGAGTAGATATCTTAAGAATAATCTCTTACCATTTTCCTTTGGCCAGTAAGAATAATATTTGTTTTTATTTTTTGGTAGTTCATATATTTTATAAGTTTTCTTCTAATTCTAATTTCCTGAGAACTTTTGTTAGGAAGTTCTATTAAAAATTATACAAGAAGCTAGTGTCTTTGGTGGTTCCCACCACCAGTGACAGAGCCTTGTTGGTATAGAACTAAAGTTCTGGACCCCTGGCCCAGGCCTCATATCCTTCAAGGTCTCTAAATTTGGATGTCTGTATTCAGTCTTGGTTCTCCCAAACACTGCTAGACCTGTCCTGGTTTCTATGCCCTTAGCAAATTTTATTCAGCCAAAGATCCCCCGGAAGCCCAAAAGGCATGTGATGGGAGGCTCCTTTTCCAGAAATCTCCGGTGAAAGTTTGTCTTGGGACCAGAGACAGAAGGCAGCTCGACATCAGGCCCTTGCCCTAAACAGCTTACGATGCCAACCACTGGCAAATTATTGACTTTGGTTTTAATGGATGGTCAAAAAGGATCATCAAGCATCAGGAGCTTTCTGTCCTTGAATGAAGGGAAAATGAAGATCTCGCCCCACCCCTTAAGAAGCAAAGCCTGGAGCCCTTTTGTGCTTTAGAGGTAGTGTTGCAGTCCAATGAGTGCAGTAGTCCTGGAGCTGGGACTGCAGAAGAGATTGTGGATGAGCTGGAGGAAGGACCGCTGTCATTCCTCATGAAAAGGAAGATGGCCCAGAAGCTGTTCTTCTTCAGATGGCTTTGTCAGGTGTACTCCAGAAACTGTCACTTGTGGTTTTGGAAAGTGAGAAAATAGCCTTGGAGTACAGACCTAGTAAGGTGACACAGATGCCAGGATGAAGACCTTCTGGATTTGATTCAAGTCAGCTGCTTTTCTTAGAAGCTGTACAGCCAAGGGGAGGAAGAATATCTCTGAGAAATTAACTTGGAGCAAGAAAAGCTCAGGCCGCTAGACTGAGCTAGCACTTCTGAGTACCCCGAGGACCAGCACTGTGACTTCCATGGGAGGCTCTGTCATGCCCCACCCAAGGGGCTGCTGGAGGCCCAGGACCACCTAAATCTGAGTCCTACATCCTGCCTTGGTAGGGGGACACAGCCTTGTTGCAGGCTGCTGTCACCTCTGCCGAGGCAAGGGAATTAGGTCTGTTCACTGTGGGAAAAGGCTCACTGAGGTCACACTAAGGCCATCTCGGCCAGACCACAATTAAGGTTTCTTATACAATGATGTCAGAAAGGGTGCGGTGGGACAGGATGTATAAGGTTCCCATGGCACTTGCCACAATGGCCATCAGAAAAATTCCGGCAGGAATAGTGCTGGCATTCTACTGGCCCAGGTTTCTGTGACCCAGCCTTTATCCCACTTTGGTGAACTTCTGGGCTCCAGGGCTCCTCATGTGGCCAGAGTGGTGACTACTAGTCTCAGCAGCCCCACTTCCAGAGTGGGCCTGATACTCAGTCCAGCTGAACTCTGAGCCCCTGGGGTCAAATGCATCATCTCTTCCCACACATCTAATCTCCACTAGAATTGCTCTATGCTCCTACTCCTCTGGCAGAGCCAGAGGCTTTGATTACTTGGGGTCCTCTGTGCCCACCAAGGTGTTGCTTCTGCCTCAGGAGTTGACTGGACAGCTGCTGCAGGAACCAGATTAGATCACAGCTGCACACCAGGTTTGATATGATACGCTTCCTAGGCAAGAGAGGGTCCCAGAGAAGGTTTCAATTCTAGATGGACATAGAATTAAACTCTAGCTCTGCCTCCTCAACTCAAAAGGAAGATGGAGGCTTCTGCTCTGGATCTTGCTGCAAACCACCAATTACTTGAAATACTTGTTCTACCTCTAATAAATCAGACTTCAAAAGTATCACAGTTGATATCACCCCTGAAACTGAAGAAAGATGTAGCGCAGCACTGGCAACTTGCTAAAGTGGTTGCTGGAACTCCATATCAATTGGCAAAACCTAAGCTTCAGAAACAAACCTTGCAGGACGGTAACAGATCCTCATATAGCTACAGCTGACCATGACGACCTACATCTGGAATATCAGGAGAACTGAGATGAGGTCCCAGAGCCCCTGAACACACTGAGTCATCTCAATTCCAGCTGGAGGAGGCTCAAACTCAAAATCCAGAGAATCCCCAAATCTAGTCCTCTAGACCTCAACAAGAAGCCCCATGTTGGCTTTCACAGTCCCCTGAGAAAGCTGAATCTTCGGCCCCAGCTCAGCACGAAAGTTCTACTAGAGAGGATGTAAGTCAGCCACCAGGGCATCAGGAGTGAATGTTCCATCCCTGAGCAGGAGTGAACTCATCACTCACATTTGCCAAACGTCACATTTTAAACTTGTGAGTATGGGGATTATGATAACTGCAGAGGCAATGAAGGAGGCTCAACCTGTTCCAAGTCAGCAGCATTCCCCAGGGCAGCCTCCACAGAATCCCAAGGAGGTGGAACTTTCTCCCCTAGCTCAGCCTCAGTGTCATCCTGTGGAGACTGACTCTTTCTCCAGGCTACTGAGGAGCCTGCAAAGCCTTCTGATGAAGTCAAATCTCCCGTCCAGGAAGAGGTTAAACTTTCTCAAACTATGCAGGAGACTCCAATTCAGCATCCAGAAAGCCCACAGAGGCTGTAGCTCAGTTCATGATGACTCTTCCAGTGCCAGATCAGGTCCGGCTCAGCATCCAACATCACCCAGTGTTCCAGTTTGGCTTTGCATGTGGAGCTGACAGTAAGTCTTGAACCTACTAGAGGCAGAACGAACATTCTGTAGCCCTGCAGAAGCTGCAGCTCCTCCGAAGCTCCCTGCAGGGACACATGCACAGCCACAGCAGGTACAGTCTTTATCCCATTCTCACTCTAGTTACAGTTTGCCATTTGGAAATGGAATGGAACCGCAACTCAGTACTCCGGAAGTTAAACCCCAGGAAAAGCATTACCTGTTTAAAAGGAATAGAATGCTACCACAGACGCTATACGTGAGCTCTGTGGTCCTGTGCTGGTCTCAGACTGGTGCAGAGGCTCTGCTGTGTGCCTGACGTAGGACCCAACATCCGAACAACATGCTGGCCATCTTGTAATGGTCACTTTTTTCTGCCTGCGCTCTGTATTCTGCCTTTTCCTCCAGGTCTTCCGGGTCATCCTCATCTGCCCAGCTCACATTCACTGACTTTCTCTTTTAACCTTTATCTTGTTCACTTTTCCTATCCCATTCTCCTTTATACTAATGTGTTCCTTTTCCAGTCTTTTATTTGTGATTGTCCTTTCTCTTTCTTGTTACCCGTTTTTATTTTGCTCCATCCCATCTTTGCTCAACTTCTGCTCTCTCATTGTGCTCCGCCCTTTTTACATTTTATTTCATTCATGATAATACTGAATGGCAAGTGGTTAGGAGTAGATTCTGGGCCTGGGGGTATAGCTCAGTGGTAGAGTGCTTGCCTAGTGTGTGCAGAGCCACTGGTTCCATCCCTAGTACCCTTATCCTCCCGAAAATGAAACAAAACAAAATGATGACTAGATTCTGGAACCAGACTGACTGAGTTTGAACACAGTTTTTCACTTATTCACTTTGTAACTTTGGGCAAGTAGTTTAGCTCTGTGACTGTTTCCTCATCTGTAAAAAGAGGATTATGATAGTCACCATTTCCTAGGGTTGTGCGATGCAGAAGAGTGAATACCTGTGACGCATATATCAGCACCTAACCTGTGAGTGTTAGCTCATATGAGTGTCAGCTGCTGCTATTATTATTATTATTATTATTTCCTGAATTATGTGCAGAACTCATTTTTGTCCCTTGCATCCAGTTTGTGCCCTACCCATGAGGGCTAAGTACACTGGGAGCCACAGAAGGATAACATTTTCTCCAGAACATGAAAATGATAGGTGAGGAGGAAGAGAAAGGCATTAAAAGGGAACCGGTGTATAATTCAGGGCTAGAAGAGGATGCAGGCCACAGGTACTCTCATTCTTCAGAATCTGGAACCACAAAGTGTGAAGTTAGGGAAAGCTGCATGGGTCAGAGCAAACTTAACCTGGTACACAGAGAGAATCTGCGATTGTCAAGCAGAGGAAACACAGTCTAGGCAAAGGCACAGGGGCGGGGATGATCAGGATTTAATAGGCCAGTCTGCCTCCAAAGAACCAGGTGAGGAAGCAACCAGAGTACTATCTTCAGTTATTAACCTTGAATTTCAGCTTCAAGGGCTTACAGTTACACAATTAAATATTGAGAGCCAGTGAAAGTTTTCAAGCAAGTGAGCGAAGTGACTAAAACAGGAGGATTATGTTAGAAACTATATACAGAGTAATCTAGAGGGGAAAGCTGAATTCAGGGAGACCACCTGGAAGCTCTAGCAAAATCTGGGAATAATGTAAGAAGGGGCTGGGCAGAGGGGTGTGATGAGAGTGGAGAGAAAATTCTGGGAGCGCTCCAGAGGAAGAATACACGATTGAGCAACTGAGCAAGGAACTGGTGATGGGGTACACAGAGGAGCGAAAAGTCCAACACAAGTCCACCATTTCTGTCCTGGACAGAGAATGACAGGTGGACAGAGCAGACAAAGGAGAGCTAATTTGAAGGAAAAGAGTTCAGTTTAAAAAACAGTATAAGGAATCCCTCTTTTCAACCTGCATCGTACCATTTGATTTAAAAAATAAATTGAAAAAGCTGTATCTTTTGGAAAATTTGTTCAATGCAGAAAATCAGGAGCATTAAGCTATATTCAGCCCACTTTATTTTGAGACAGGGTCTAGCTAAGTTGTCCAGACTGGGCTCAAACTTGAAATGCTCCTCCCTTGGCCTCCCAAGTAGTTGGGATTACATGTTTGTGACACTGTGCCCAGGAGAGACCTGGTTTTTTTCATCCTTTTATCCTCAATACTTGGCACTGTGCCTAGCGTATCTAGTAAATATTTGTAAAATTAATATATTACAAGATGTACATAAAATCTTTAGAAATATTGAGTAAAATTATTCAATTATAATTATAAGCATGTCAAAATTACAATAGTGGGGAAAGACTACAAGAGATTGTAGAAAAATTGGTTTGAATTAAGTGATAGAATTATGGATAAGAGAGAGGGGGAGAAAGGGGAGTGGAAGGAGGTGAAAAAAAGATGTGTTATGTACATGTACCAACCCCTTTCAATGATATAATCATGTGCTGCAAATATGTACTATTAAAAAATGGTTACGTAGAAAAGAAAAAATTACATAAGATATTCTCAATACTGATATGATTGTTTTTCAAAATTTAGTTTGTTGACACCACAGATTACACTGACAGATTTCCTGATATTGGCTCATTCTGGAAGTCCTAGAATAAATTCTACATGGTCAAATTTGCTAGTCTTTGAAAACATTGCTAAATTCTATGTAAAATTAAATTTGTTGTTTTAAAATTTTTATTTCTGTTAAGGTAAATAGGTTTTAAAAGTCAAATATTTTTTAAAATATGCAATTGTAATTGAAAATAGTAGCCCCTGCTTTATCCCTATTTGCTTTTATGTTTCTAAATGGCACATTTATACAGCTATTTCTTTTTGTTTTGTTGTTTTGTTTTCCAGAAATGGTTTCTCAATACATTGCCCCTAGCCCTTGAACTCATGAGCTCAAGTGATTCTCTCATCTAAGCCTCCCAAGTAGCTAGGACTCCAGGTGTCTGCCCAGCGAGCCAGCTTACAACTATTTCTTGATATTTCCACTTTCAGTATCCTAGAGAGACTTTTGGATTATGGGATTTAGTTTATTTAGCCTACACAAATCCCCCCACACACACATACACACTCCCAAACATACTCATACATCCTCACACACTCTTCCCCGTGCCAGGTACTTATGTCATAATTTTGTTTGGTTAATATCCAGTGTACGTTACTATAACTATATAAATAATATTCTCAACTAAGCCATGAAATAAGTTATGATTAAATTTCCCTCTTGTCTTGGGCGTGCTGGCAACAGCTATCAAGAGGCTGAGACAGGATCACTTGAGTTTGAGTGGTGACTCAAGACCCAGGCTAAACACACACTGGAAACAACTGGAATTCCAGACTGAAAACAACTATCTCTGAGAACACAGAAAGCATTGTCGTATTGTTTTCTACAGAGAGATTTTACCATTCTCATTCCTGATCCTGTGTGTGGCTTGATCTTTCCCTGTTTTGTCATCAGTGCTTTGCAATTTCACAATGCTGTATTTTGGTGTCAGGGATTTTTATCCTTTGAGCTTGGCTGTGGAAACATTCCCTTGCTCTGTTCTGGGAAAATTCTTTGGTAATTTATTCCCTCTCTTCTCTCTTTCTGCAACTCTTTATCTTTCAAATATTGGACTTCCTCAACTGATCCTTGAATATACTCTCTCTCTCCCTCCCTCCCTCCCTCCCTCTCTCTTCTTATGGACTTTACCATCAACTTCATCTTCCAACTAGGATTCCCAGATAAAATCCACCATACTCTGAAAAATTTTACTTTCATACAAAGTATTGCACGGACATATACTAAAATTACATTGCTTATTTGAGAGTCACATTAAACTGGGAGCCTGAGCTTTTATTTGTTAAATTTGTTAACACTTATTTGAACTCTTCTATGGGATTATTCTTTTCTGCTATCCTATTTTAAATGTTTTTTATTATTATATATTTACCATATGTAATGATCACATTCATCATAGGGAATTTGAACCTGTACATAACATGTTTTCATTCTTCTTTTTTCCCCCATTTCCCTTCCCTCCCTTCAACCCTTCTTCCCCTCCCCATTTACAAAAACTTGGTTTCCATTTTTCTCTTCCATTCTCTCTCTTTTAAATCCCTTTCCCCTTCCTTTCCTTCCTCTTCCACCCTCCATTGTTCCCCTTCCCATTTGAACATGTTCTTCCTACTTCCCTATATCTGTCCTCTGTTTTGCTCCTCATTTACTCTTTGGGTTTCTCACACAAGAGAGACAATGCAATATTTAAAATTGTTTGTCTGATTTATTTCACTTAACATTATGGTCTCAAGGTATATCCATTTACCTAAAAATGACTCATTTATCCTTCTTTATGGCAGAGTAGTATTCCATTGTATATAAATATCACATTTTCTTTAGCCATTCATCTGCTGATGGGTATATGGACTGTTTCAAAGATTTAGCTATTATAAATTGTGCTGCTATAAATATGGTTATGTATATATCACTGTGATGATTTTAATTCTTTCAGGAGGATTCCTAGGAAGGGCACAGCTGGGCCAAATGGAAACCTCTAGATTTAGTTTTTTGAAGAATCTCCATACTGTTTTCACAGTGGTTGTACCAATGTACCTTCCCACCAATAGTGGAGAAGGGTTCCTTTTTACCCACACCCTTACCAGCATTTGTTATTGGTTGATTTCTTGATAACAGCCATTCTTTGTGGAGTGAGATGGAATCTCAGCGTTGTTTTCATTTGCATTTCTTGAATAATCAGTTCTGCTATGCTATTTTTAATATCCCAGATATCTCTCTCCCCACTGCTAATGATTGAACTCTGTGACTGTAGCACACTGCTATAACCCCACCCTTTTTATTTTTATTTTGAGAGAGGGGTTTCACTAAAATGCCCAGGCTGGCCTTGAATTTGCCATCCTCCTGCTTCAGCCTCCTGAGTAGCTGGGGTTACAGGCATGCACCACACTACCTGTTTTTGAAGATCTCTCTTAAATGTTCTTTGTTTCTTTTTCTTTTTTTTCTTTTTTTTGGTACCAGGGATAGAACTTGCACTTGTGAGGCAGGC
>NW_004624780.1:15527777-15554102 GCF_000247695.1 Heterocephalus glaber | reverse complement strand
TCTTTGCAAATAAGGAAGGGTGGAGGGGGTGAAGGGAGGGCAAGGGAAGGGGGAAAAAAATAAGAACCAAGAGACTCATGCAATGCTACAAGATCCCAATGATGAATGTAACTGTATTTTATACCGAAAATGTACCAATAAAGTTAATGGGGGGGGGAGAATGGAAAATCATCAATCAGTGTTTTCATCTCCCTTGAGGAGATATCACCAGGAATTGTCACACTGAAGAAAGTGGTGGATTCAAGAGTCTTTCCTATTTGATGAAGATGTCAATTCTCCTCTCTAAAGGACTTAGGAAAGAGGTCATACGCTAGCAGCCTGTGGGCTGCATGAGCCCTCAAATTTGTTTTATATGAAAAGCAGGTTTTTCATTTTTTAAAATACATTCTGTCAGCCTTGAAAAATCTAAAAATTTAGCATAAAAGTCTGAACTTATAGTTTTTCTTGGAAAAAAATATTGCCTGACCATGCTAGGCTCAAATTCTCTCATACAACTACAGCAACTGAGAGGCAACTGGTTTTTTTTTTTTTTTTTTTTTTAGTCCTGTATGATATCTCTCTTTTGAGTGAGGCAAAGTACAAACAAAGAAAATGATACAGAATGGATAGAAAGGGACAAGGGGACGGATGGATAGTGAAGTGGTCAAGGGGACAAGGGTGAGGGGTGAGGAGGAAGAAGAGGGGAAATAAGAAGAATAGAGATGTCCCATGTACAGGAACACCCTATGCCCTAACATGAGCTAAGACAAATAAGATAAACAAGTATGAAAAAGGGGATAGGGGAAGTGGTCTGGGAGAGGGAAGGGAGAAGGAAAGGAAAGGGGATTAAAAAAAGAAACAATCTGTAATATGTACACGTAACCACTCCCAATATGATTGTAAACTACATGAATTGCAAACATGTACTAATAAAAAATAAATCAATTTAAAATTGTTTATAGCAGTGTAATCATTTTGAGAGCCTAAAAGCCCTATGCTGGGGGTCCCTTTGGCAACTCTTCTTGAGCCCCCTCCCAGGTTCATTTGCCTGGGAGCTATTTGCTTTTGCTTTACAATAAAGGCTGCTTTCTGCTTTCCCTCTATAATAAATACTTTTGCTCAGCCTTCTTTGACTGTATACCTTGTAATTCTTTCTGGGTTGAGAGAAGAACCTACCAGCCAGATAGTAACAATTTAGGAGGGCTTCGTGGAGAGTTAGAACCTTTAATGAGAGCTCTATTTCAGTGAAAACTGAAAATGAAAGAGGCAGGCAAGGTTGCACACACCTATAATCCCAGCATTCTGGGAGGCTGAGGCAGGAGGATCAAAATTCAAACCCAGCTAGGGAAACTTAGTGACATATTAAGACTGTGTCAAAATAAAATCTTAAAAAAGGGCTGGAGATGTAGCTCAGTGTGAAGGGCCTAGTTTCAATCCCCAGTACCACAAAAAAAAGGTGGGGAGGGATTACAGAGAAGCTATTGTAAATACAGGAGAATTTGGTGCTAACCGACCATAAATTCTAGGGCACATAGTGGAGGAATTTCAGAGGCTGGTGAGAAGCATAGAAGGGATATACCCAGCTGAGACACCGGGTGACTGGGGAGTTTTAGGGTAACTTCAGCTGACTGATATAGACAAACAAAAACCGTGCTGAGGTTATTCATTATCAAAAAGCAGAACCAGGAATGTGTAGAGAGATGGGGCGGGGGCATTTTACAAAGAATTGGCCTGTGCAACTGAGATTGTGTGAGGAAGGCCAGCTAAGCCAGCCTCTAATCCACAGGCCAGGCAGTTAGGAAGAAGGGCTACAGGCAGTTTAAAATTCAGAGACAGTCTGAAACTGTTGTGTTCAGGCAGTGAAACTGAAGAAGGAAAGATTGTGAGCAGGGTGGAAGTCTATGAACATAGGGGCCAAAATAGTTGTCCACAGGTAGAATCTTTTCTCCCTCTCAGGGGAATCTCAGCTCTGCTTTAGAGCTTTAAAGTTAATTTACTAAGGTTTATCCAGGACAAAACTCCTGAAAGTCAACTGCTCAGAGACTTTTGTTACACTTGGAAAATATCTTCATTGTCATACCTAGGGTTGTGTTTGACTGAATAACTGAGGACTGTAGCCTAGCCATGTTGGGACATCAAAAACATCTTCACAATTGAATGTCGGGTGTGATGGTACACATCTGTAATCCCAGTACTCAGGGAGGCTGAGGAGGAGGATTGTAAATTGAGTCCAGCCTGGGCAACTTGGTGAGACACTGTCTCAAAATTTAAAATAGCAATAACAAAAAAAGGACAAGTTGAGGATGTAGCTCACTGGTAGAACATCCTTGGGTTCAATCCCCCAGTACGCCCTAAAAAGGTTCTTCACAGTCAAGTCTTGCTGTTTCTCTAATATGACATTTTCTGATTTCTAACTGAAGTATTTAGACCATTTATATAAGGTGATTAGTGATACAGTTAGGTTTAAATCTCTCATCTTGTTATTTGCTTTCTATCTGTCCCATCCAGGCTTTTATTCCCCTTCTTGTCTTCATTTGGATTGAGCACTTTTTATGATTCCATTTTACCTCCCTTGCCATCTTATTAGTTGTAACTCTTTGTTTTGTCATTTGGTTGTTTCAGAGTTTATAATATATATCTTTATCCCATCTACCTTTAAGTGATATTGTGCCACCTCACAAATACTATTAGAACTTTAAAATAGTATAGTTTCATTTCCCCTCCTGATTTTTGTGTTGTCATGCATCACTTTTTTTTTTTTTTTGAGACAGGGTCTCACTATACAGTTCAGGCTGGCCTTGAACTCACTAGGTAGCCCAGGATGGCCTTGAACTCATGGTGATCCTTTCATGTCAGCCTCCTGAGTGCTAGGATTGCAGGCATGTGCCACCATTCTTGGCATGTTTTACTTTTAATTCTGTTATTTATAAACCTCACAATAGGGCCTGCTGTCAGGTGGAGCAAAAGACAGGCTTGCTTCTCTCTTGGTTGTAGGGGTGGAGTGCCTTGATCTCTGAGCACTATGAACCCAGCCCAGAGGAACAAATTCTCTAGGCTGCAGCCATTCTGGAACATGGTGCTCTGGATCTCTCTTCCTAAAGCAAAGTCTTTCATCTTTGCAATATTAAGGTCGCAAAGGGTAGATTTCTTGTGATGTCCTCAGGCCATCTTTTCTATTCTCCTGTTCTTTCTCAGCAACAAAGTTCTCCTTTGCTCTATCTTTGCAGTCCACAGCTTTACTCAAGCTTACTTCCTGGCCAAACTCAAAATGTTTTAAATCATTCTGCTGGAATCTTTGCTCTTGATTTTCAACATAAATCTGGCTAAAAGCCCTCAACAGTAGCCATGCCACTGCCTCAACATTAGTCTGCCTTGAAATTTCTTCTGCCAGATTAATTAGTCTGCTGCCCTTAATCTCAGTTTCAGGCAAAGTCTCTAGACGTGAGCAAAATGCAGACAAATTTTTGGCCAGAGCATAACACACATGATCTGGAGTCCAACAGCTGATGCAATTCTTTTTCCTAATGGAAGCCTTCTGAACCTGGACTACATGCTGCAATTCTATCAGCATTCTTGTCTTCTGAGCTCTGACTGGAATTTCCCATCAAGTACAGTTTAAAGCATTCCAAGACTGCTTCTTCAGCTGGCATCTCCAAACCTTTCCAAACTCTTCCCACAAGCTAGTCCAAAGGCTCCCAAACCACATGGCCAGGTAGCATCACAGCAGCAGCCTCACATTTCTGGGACCAAAATCTGTCTTAGTTACTTTTCTTGCTGCTGAGACAAAGTACCTGACACTCAAAGTTAAAGGAGGAAAGGTTTATTTTTGCTCACAGTTCATAGAGGTTTCAGTCCATAGTCAGCTAGCTCCAAGGCAGGGTGGCATGGTAGAGGGGCATCACAGATGAGAAACAGTTCATAGCATGGCAAGGCAGACAGAAGGCAGCAAATCAGGGAAGTAATGAAGCAGCAGCAGAAGCAGCTGAAACAGCAGCAACCGCAACTGTTCTTGATAGATGGGCAAGAGCTCTTCCAGGCCTCACAATTTCTTTATACCCAGAAACATCTTTCATTCATCACCCAAGTGGCTACTAGAGCAATCCAGTAGAAATAGTCACCAGACGTGACAGTTCTAGACCCCTGCACTGAGAAACTCTGGACACATAACATCTTAATTTTGAACCTTTCTTATAGTCAGGGAACTAGAAGCAGGCAGGCAAAGGGGCTTCCCAAGGGCATTATTCCATTGTTCTTTCCAATGCCCCATGATGGAAGACTGAAATACAGTGCCCAGACAAAAGTGCATTTGTTGTTTAAAGGTAAAGGAGGGCCAGGAACTGAAGGGGTAGCTAGCAGGGTTCTGAGTCGAGTGCCTATCTCAATTATTAGATGTGTCTAAAGGACAACCCTGTTCCTGTTTCCTTGATAGAAAAAGAATGTTAACCTCTCCACTTCCTAGTTCATCCATACCTTTGACTTTGGATCCAGACAACAAATTCCAAGAATCCCTCCAGAACTCAGCCTGACTCTGACTTGGAGAAGCTCTGTCCAGAAGAGATTGTCAAGGGAAGCAACACATCCTGGACCCCGCCCACTCAGGAAATCTTCCTCATAAATTCAAAGATAATAAAAAGCACTAGAGGTCTTCCTGTTGATTTGAATCCACTCAATCTCTAACAGAAAAACATCACCAAATCTGCAGATTTAGTGGATATAGGAATCAACTGCAAAATACGATTCAGAAATGCTGGAGATGGGCCTGAGATTCTGCATTTCTAACAAGCTCATAGGCAAGGTATACACTGCTAGTTCATGAACTACACTGAGTGCTGTAGAACCACCGTCATTACTGTTTACAGCCACTACTTGCTCTTCTTTCTGTTGCCTGTTGTCTTTTCTACCTCATTCTTCTTTTTCCCCATCCTTTTCCTCTCTCCATCTATCCTCTTTCTCATCCAACTCATCATTCCTACCAGACTCTCCCCCAACTCTTTACCATCAAAGGATAAAGAAACTCTTGCCCTTTGTTCTTCCAGACACTTATCTCCCTTAATTCTCTCCTCAGTTTTGTGATACTAAGAAAATGAAAGTCACCAATTTGCTGACAATTGTGTGCTAATCGTGGCAAGTGCATTAGTCATATTACTTCATCCTCACAACAGTCCTATATAGTATTATCACTGTAATTTTAGCAAACTTTGATTTGGTAAGAAAAGAAATCTTGTCCTCAACAGAGAAGTATAATATGAGATTAGAATTTGGATCTGAGGCCAAAATCTACAATGTTTATACTACATCAGGCTTATATAAGGTGAAACAGTCTAGAAATCAGCTGGTAAGAATGGCTTGAACAAATCAAATGGAGCACCACAAGCTTCCTCCATTAGGGATCCTGGACACTTCCCTGGGCCCTTGTTAAGAAGAGACAGCTTGACATACCAATAATAGAAGCTGGTTTAGGATTGTTCAGATTAGCCAGGATCGGATGGGATCAAATAGCAGGGCAGTAACATTAAGCCCTAAGATTGCTAATATGCCCAAATTTTCAATTTTTTAAAAAAATCTTATTTTCAGTTCTGGAGTTGAGCAACGCTTTGTTCCAAAGAACAGAATAAGTGTTCTAATGGGCTACAGAGAAAAGGTTGGTTTTATAAACAGAAAAGGGCTGAAGAGTGAACGAACCAAAACAAAAAGTAAATTGGTCATTTGAAAGTTACTTTCCTTGTAAGGTGGGAACAGGGAGACAGAAAAATAAGAAAATAACTGCTTGGTTAGTATTAGGTTATTTCAGGTTATTTCTTTTGTGTAAGGATTAAAGCAGAGGGATATTCATTATTATATGAATTAAAACTAACCTACTCAGGAAATTTGGCTGTTGTCTCTAATCCTGATTTCTTTAAAGGTCAGATAAACAGTTTATGTTCAACTTGGCAACTAGAACTTTAGCATGAATGACTCCATTTTGATATGTAGCCTAGTCTGTTCAGGATCTTAGTGCAGAACAATGGTCTTCTGTAATTATTATTCAACACCCTTTAATTCAGCCCATAACCATACATGTAGAGTCTATTACAAAAAAAAAAATCTTATCTTTGGCCAATCGCCCAAACTTCATGGAGCCTACAGGCCAATGCTAAGTCTTAATTCACACAAGGTCCTCCTTGGGTGGGTAGCCAGTTTCTCCCCCTCTCCTTTCCTCTCCTTTCTTCTCTTCCTTCTCCTACCCTCCCCCCATCTCTCTCCAGTCTCTCTTTCTTGACTCCACTCCTTCATCTGTTACTATTCTCTGCCTTGTCCTCAAAGCCCTACCTAGATATCTTGGCTTCCCACCCAGAAATGTGTGCCATATCTTAAAACCTTTGTAGCTTTCAGATTCCTCAGATTGCAACATCTACAAGACAATCTAAAAACTTTTCTCTTGCTTATATTGGCTTTCTTGAATTTCATTAGATGTACTCTTCTCCAAAAATCTCTGTTTAATTCCTCCCAAGGAATTCACAATGTGAAAGAAGAAGAGACAAGGTAAGGGGTAGGAATGTAGAAAACTCCACCTTGACACACAAAACTTAGAGCAATCTATTTTTACTCAAAAGGGAAAGAAAGAGTCAGAATTTTAAAATATGAAGGAGACTGGAAAATTGGAAACAGTTTAATGTGGAGGAAGAATCCCTAGCCTGAGGTCACAAGATTTGTTTGTTTGTTTGGTACTGGGGATTGAATTCAGGACCTTGCCCTTGTGAGGCAGGCGGCGGAACCACCGAGCTAAATCCCTGGCCCATGAGGTCATAAGATTTGAGTTCTAAATCCGTCTTTGCTACAAACTAGCTGAGCAACTTTGGAAAGCCAAATTTCTTAATTTTTATTTATTTGTTTGCTTTTGAGATTTGCCCAGCTTGGCCTCGAAAACACACAATCCTCCTGCCTCAGCCTCCCAAGTGGCTGGGATTACAGGTGAACAGTACTGGGCCTTTCCTTCAAAGTGAAGAGATTGGATTGATTACTAAGATACCTTTTATCTCTGTTCTTTGATGCCTTTCCTAGTACCTAAAATAAAATGATCCAGAAATATGAAAATAATATACCTAATCAGAAATTTAGACACAGAAGAGTCAATATATAAAAACAAGAAGGTAAAAAAACATGATTAATAAGGATGAATGAATAATGATAAGAATAAATGAGCAATAAAGACAAAAGTGGCTGATACTATAGGTTTTATAGTTTTTAGTTTTTGTTTTGTTTGTTTGGTACTGAGAATTGAACTCAGAGCCTTTGCACTGAGCTACATCCCCAGCTCTTTTTTTAAATTTTGAGATATGGTCTAAGTTGTCCAGGCTCAGCTATAATTTGCAGTCCTCCTGCAGCAGGCTCCCAAGTTGCACCATCATGCCCGCCTTAGTCTGTCTTTCATTCTTTACTTTCAATTTTTATTAGTATGCTTGCAGTACATAATGATTACATTCTCTGTGAGGAATTGGGACAGGTACATAATCCCTCCCACTTCCCCTCCTTTTACCTCTTGGTCCCCTTCCTATTTGCAAAAGATCTCTCTCTCTCCCTCTCTCTCTCTTTCCTATTATCTATCTTTTATTTTTTTTAATTTTATTTTGCTCTTTATTTATATTTTGGGTTTCTCATAGAAGAGAAACTATTTGATTTTTAAGTTTGTGTGTTTGATTAATTTGCCTTAACATTTTGATCTCAAGGTGCATCCATTTTGATATTTGTTTTGGCCTTTTCCCATTATTGACAACTTGGTCATTTTTGATTGTTCACTGGTATAAATAATACAATAATGAATACCCTTATATAGAATTTTCAGTGCATCTGTTTACTCAAGATTCCTCCTTAGAAGTGTCTTCTACTGTCTACAGGGAAATAACAGGGAAAGATACAGGGAAGAAGGTAGAGGGTATGAGACAGGTTCTAGACACACACATGAGAAGATACTGAGAAAGGATTGATGGGGAATATAATTCCTTGCTATTGGCAGAAATCAGAAGGGTTGGACCCAGAAGTAAACAAGAAGAAAACATCTCTGCAATAGCACTAATTTGGCCTGGACCTGGAGTGCGGCCTGCACCCCTAGGACGCTGAAAGATGGATGGCATGGTTGTTAAGAGGAAAGTTATAGAAGGGGTTCCTAGAAGTGTAATTTTAGGCTGGGTTATAAACAGGGCAGAAGCACTGGGAGGAGGGAAGACACTGGTAACCATAGATATGAGAATCATTTGGGCAACCAAGGGCTGGTGGACCTTTCTGTGGCAAAACTGAGCTTTATGCCTGACTTGTGTGGTCATCCACAATGAATGTGCTATGAGGTGACCCTGGGCAGAAGAAGCATTAGGAAAGGGCTAAAATCTTTGGAGGATAGGTGCAGGAATAAGCCCTTGACTCTGCTTGCCCTTTCTGCTTTTCTACACTCTCAAAGTCCCCAGGTAAAACCTATAACACTGTTCCTTCTCTCCATTACATCCTTTCTTCCACCCATTGCAGTCTACAAATCCATGGATTCCACACTCATTCAAGCCAGCCAGTAATATTCACGCACTTCAGGCAATTGGAAGTTGTGTTAAATCATGTCAAATATTTCAATATATTTTGAACTGTCTGAAAGAATGCCTCATAAATGAATACCACCATCCTTCCTGCGTTAGGGGCTAAAACCCATATTCCGCAGCATGAGCAGAGAGCCCTTCCATGACCTCACCGACCCCATGCACTTTGCTGCACTTGATAGCCCCATATAACAGGTTTCCCACCTGAATATTCTTCTTAAACTATGCCCTCTTCCCTCATGCCTACTACTCCTTGTCTTTTGTGTTCTTTCATTTTGTTTTGAGATTGGGTCTCCCTATGTAGTCCAGGCTGCTCTGGAATTTACAATCCTCCTTCCTCAATCCTCCAAGTGCTAAGATTATAGGCACATGCCACCATGCCTGCCTCCCTACTTCTTTGTCACCTCACTAACTTCTATTCTTCCATAAATTTTCAGATCAGAGGGCAACTATTCCTTATCTCCTACCTATTCCTAGCCTGGTTACATGAGATACCCTTCTGTGTCCTCTCATGAAATTATTTTTAAGTTCTTCTACTGTACTTACACCTTGTCTAAACTGGTCTGTTTATGTGTATCTCCTCAAAGATTTTCTAAATTCCCCAAGAACATAGATCATCTTAGATTATGCAATAAAAGAGAGAACTAACCCCCATGGCATTCGTACTTTTGCCAACAAGAGGAATATCCTTTAGCCTGCATGGTGTGTGTATAGAATCTTTTGCCAGCAAAAGATAGATCCTGTGGTCTTCTGTCCCCTTTTCCTCTCTTTCCACTTTTCTTTTCTAACTTGGTTCTGATATTGCTATTGTAATCAACAGTCATAGAACAGACTTATGTGTTCTCTTAGCCACAGAGACGTAAAATCTAAAGGATTTCTTGACTCTCCTGATCATGCCTCAGAAGTTGAGAGCTTCTATTTCAGATGAGCAGCCATAAGGGTACGCCACTACAGATTGGGAATGTGTGAGTGTGTGTGTGTGTGTGTGTGTCCATGTGTTCTTGCACGTCTACAGCATGACAGAAAAAAGGTGGACTAAATATGTCATTAACTAGTGGAATGATGGCAATGTAAGTGGATATAAGCTTTCTGAAAAGCAATTTGGTATGGACTATCACCAGACTCCAATATATTTGTGAATTTATGTCCATAGATCCCACATATAAAAATATAATGACAGATAGCCAGACATTTATGGACAAATGGGTTTGTTGCACATTTACACCTCATGGTCATGAATAAGATGACTGTTAATGGTCTTAATACTCTAATGGTCATTAATCACCTAACCTAATGGTCATTAATAGGTGATCAGTGAAGGTCATTAACAACCAATAGCTAACAATTACTGGGTACCCATGTATGATTATTATATGGTGTGCCATAAAATTTAATCTCAGTTTCTACTGATGCAACATCCACACATACATGGATATGTGTATATACATGTACAATATATGTACATACATATATATGTATATTAAAGTAAATACAAAGATCATTTAAAAATCCACCAAACTGCTTTAGTGATGATTATCCTTCTCCCTGGGTGGTGAGATCACAGACATAACTGTTTTTTATCTTTATACTTTCCTGTATTTTTCAAATTTCATGCAAGTATCATTTTCTTTTATGGTGCAAGTTCTTTCAACTGTAAAAAGACAAAGGATAAGAAGAATCCAGTTATATTTGATAGAGAGGATTATTATACAATAGTGCAAGCTTTTAAAGAAAGAGAATTGCCTCTTCTGCTCCTCCTAGGAGAGGACCTTACAGGATATACTTTTATCTGAATGAGATAATTCAGAATAGAAAAAGGAAATTGATCATATTATTGCTTAAGTACATGACTGTCTTCTCCCCAGTATCATTTCTTTAATTTTTTCTTCTGAAGCCTCAGGACCTAATGGAGACTGAAAGTTCACATGTGTAACTTCATGGCATCCTCAGTCTCTAGCAGTGGCCACTCAGACTCAGAGGAGTCCTATTCAGAACTCAGTTCCAAGGAGAGCTTTTCTGTGGAAGATCTCCTTTGTTTCAACACCTTTCCTGAAGAGACTACAACCTCCTTCAAAAGTTACACCTGTTGCTATGAAGGATGCATGATGGGTTGTTTAGCCCATAACCTCCCTTCTGTCAAAGTGACAGGGAACAGAAAGTATAAGAAGATGTATCAACAGGAAAGCTCAAACTCAGGATGACCCAAACCTGGCCAGGATCATGGTGAGGACTGAAAATGAAGACTCAGTAACTTGTCAGAATGTCACTGGAGACAACCAGCAGGTGGACAAGAGTCCAGAAGACAGAAGAGAGAAGACAGCAGACTGACTGCACAGTGGACTGGCCAGAAATGCTGCTTGAGCTATTTCTAGGAAATCAGAAAAATCACAAAGAAAACAAAAAAGAGGACAATGAAAATTAGAAGGACAAGGAAAAAAATCAGAAAAATGAACAAGAAAATCAGGAACCTGATGAACAAATTCAGAAATACGACAAAGACAATGACTTTGTCTTCACTAACCCTACTCAGGAAGATTTCCAGTTGGGCAGCAGCTGCCCTCCACATCCAGCTCAGGTCAGTCATGAAGAGCACGATACACATCAAGACGTGCCTGAGTACAAAACACAGGAACTCAAAGACATCATCCAACTCCTAGAGATGCCTCTGATGCTTAAGGAAGTGAAGTGAGCAGAGAGCTGCCTCTCAGGAGAAGGTGGGGACAGGCCCAGTAGAGGTGCTAGGTTGAATAGTATGGAGTGGCATTACCACCTTCTGTGAAGCAGGGCTGGACCCTGGGTGTCTGACATGACCAGCAGGGGGAGAAGGATAACAGCAAGGGAAGGAGTCTGGGAGGAAATGCAGGGAAAATAGCAAGGAGCATCAAGGAAACTGGAGGGTAAGAACAAAGGCAGGGGTTAATCATTATGCCAAAGGTTTTTTTTTTTTTTTTTTTTTTTTTAAGAGTCTCAGTGTTTCAGTATTAATCAATTTTAAACTGAGCATTTACAATTGGGCTATTTCTTGTAAAAGGATTTGAGTCCCATTAATGAGTAAATACTGGCTCCATTGCTGACATTACATTTATCTAACTCATTCTCCTATTATTTGGCCAACAGTAAGTGAAGAGACTGACAGCCAAAAGGCAAGCACAATGAAGTCCTCTTCAGTCTCCTCAGTGCAGTCAGAAGAGGAGGAGGACACTTTCTGATACTAAACCACAATCTGTCTGAACATGAGGCAGACTTTCCTCTGGCTCAGGAAGAGGGTTGGTTCTCTCTTGTCTTGGAAGGAGAGTGACGGTCAGCAGGCCACCAGCAACCCCAACCAAGAAAACAAAATCCAACCTCAAGAGCCCTTCACAGAATTAGGATAATCTCAACCCCCAGATTTTTAAACAGTTTGATAGCCCCAGTTCTATAATTCTCACAGGTTTTGTTTTGTTTTGTTTTCCTCAGTAAAATAAATGTTCTTGTTCTCCATATAGGCCTCTTCCAGCATATTTTCTTGATGCAGTCTCAAAGTAGACATGTTATGTAGAGGACTAAAGCTCATTCTCAGGAAATTTCAGTGCTACCTAAACAGAAGGTCTGCTTGTTCTTCCTTTTACCCCTTCTTACTATATTTTATTCTATCTTATCCTATTTTGCCATTAACTCATATCCCCATGTTTAGAAGGCAGCAGCACAACCCATCAGACTCCCACCAGGTTGACGTGGCCTGGTGTGAACTTCCAGGTCCTGAGGAAGTAGCAGCACAGATCCTGTCACTCAGGAAGCTGACTCCAGGTGTCGGTGTTTCGGACGTGCAGAAAGCAATTCTCATGTTCCGGGGCCACCAGGCTTGATCTAGCATGTTGGTGACTCTTGGATGAGAGTGGCTGGTTCTGGATCTGGACTCTTGCTTCCCTTTTGAGCCTGTTGAGCTGCAGCCCTGTCACCCACCCCACTGCAGGCGGGCACAAGAAGCAGTCTTTCTGATCCATCCATACCTGGTGGTCCTACTCTACATCAGGAGTCTGGATACCTGGCAGAAGCATCCCACTCAGGACCTCGTCTTTCTTTTTAAAAAGATTTAAAATTCTCTCTGCCAAAGTGCCTAACCATTATCCATAGATATCATTTACTTGTAAAATATGCAGTTGGGGCATTGCATATTCATGAGATTCTGAGCTCTAAATAAATCTTTGGTACTAACCAGCTGTGTAACTTTGGATAAGCAGTGCCATTTTTCTCAACATCAGTTTCTTCATTTTTAAAGTGAGGTGGCTGGATTGAATGATTACTAGAAATGCAGGGGTGGTGGACCCCACATCTTCATTTACAAGGTATGATCAAAATATATGGTGAAATTTTAATTTTTTAAAAATTATTACATTGCCATTAATTATCCTCAAAATACACCCTCTTGCTTCAAACACACTTATCCCATTGTGCTAGTCACTTTTTGAAGAAGTTCTAGAAGTCCTCTTTCCTGTCTTTACAAGGTGTGATAAAAACATATAGTGAATCAGCTGCCACATGCCATCCAGTGGAAAGGCAGACTCAAAAAACATTACAGTATGTCATTATCTACCTTACTCACTGGATCTGGCATCATCAACTCCCCCAAAATAAAAATGACCATGAAAGGCAAACATTTTGAATCAATTCAAGACATTGAGGCAAGCATGACAGTGCAGAAATTACTTCAGAAAGTGACAAGAATGAAGGAATAAATGTGTTTGAAGCAAGGGGGAGTATTTTGAGAGAAATTAATAGCCATATTTTTTATTGTAATAAATATTTAAAATTTTAAATATAACTTTTTTTTGTCAAACTGCAAAGTTACAGTAATGACCCCACTCTCAGTACCGTTTTTCTGCGTTAGTCAGCATTCCCACTGTGGAACAAAATACTTGATACCCACAACTTAGGGAAAAAAGGTTTGTTTGGGCTCTTGGTTTAAGAGGGTTCAGTCTACAGTCAGGTGGCTCCAAGACAGCATGGTGGAAGGGCAAGGCAGAGAAAAGCTGAAAGATGCTCAAACATGACAAGCCAGGAAGCAGAACGGAACAGTGCCATAGAGGAAGGAGCTAGAGACCAGGAATAATAACCAAAGTTATGCCTCCATGACCCACATAGACACCCCCAGAAGCGTGCTTTACTAATCTCCTAAGATGTCTCTCAAGCCAATCAAATTCACAATTCAGCTTCACTGTTACAACTGCTAAAACAACATTTAAAATGCTTACATAACCACTTCTAGATTGTGGTTTCTTAATTAGGTTCTTTCAAATGCTGTCTATGACTCTTAGAGTGAATATTACCTTGGAGTGAATATTAGAGTACATGTATACATAGTATTACAGTATTTATCATTTTAAACTAGCAGAGAACTTTCTGACATATCCTTCCTGCAAAGTTGAAATTTTCCTACAACATGGTGATGATAGTGAACAACAATGTGTTGTATTTTTTTTGTTGTTGTATTCTTAAAAATTACTAAGAATAAATTTTTAGTGCCCTCACCACAAAAATGTAAGTAAGGTAATATATATGTTAATTAGCTCAATTTAGCAATTGTATATAAACATATTTCAAGACAACCATGCTGTATATGATAAATACATATGGGCAATCTGTCAATTAAAAGTAAATTGATTGTTTTTAAATTTTTGACATCTCTTTCTACCACTACTATCTAAAATACTGCCAGAGAAATTATGGAAATATATAAATAAAATGATATAATACTTTTTGGTATTTGCATCCTACCATTACAGAAAATATATGACTAGAGCACAGAGAAAGGAAGACACATGAAAAAAGGTGGGAAAAGAAACAACTAGGGACCTAGGATATTATTTTAGCTTAATTAAATTATAGTGGCAAAGTAAAGTTTGCTTAACAGGACGGTGAGGAATGGGATAGGGGAAGGGATGGGACAGAAACTGGGGAGGGGCATTATCATCCATATGCATCCTCTCTACAAAAGACAAGCTGGGCCGGGGATTTAGCTCAGTAGTGCTGCTGCCTGCCTCCCAAGCGCAAGGTCCGAGTTTGATCTCTGATACCAAAAAAAGCTGCTTCACATAGGGATTCCCTGCCTTAGCTTTGTAGGTTAAACACTCATTATTAAAAGTAGCTCATGAAGCCACTACTCATGTAAAGAAATAAAACAGACGCACGAGCTTAATAAAATATGATTTCTCTTATATGGGAAACCTAAAATATAAATAAATTATAGAACAAAATTAAAAGTACTAGGAAACAGAGAGAGAAATCTTTTGCATAAGGAAAGGGGACAAGAGATGCAGGGAAGGAGGAGAAATAGTAGGGGCAGGGGTATACAAGAAATAAGATGTCTTACGTACATGAACCAACTCCCCGCAATGAAGGTAGTAATTATGAACTGCAAACACGGACTAATACAATAAAAAATTATAAACAAAAAAAATGAAAGGGATTGTTCAGCAGAGCAAGATCCATCCCTCACCTGTTCATCAAAGGAACAAACTATTTTTCTTTCAATAATTGCTCTATTACTAGTTATCATTGTTAATCTCTTACTGTGTCTGTACATATATACTCAAATAGAGTTCTTTTTGTTTGTTTCTTTCTCTGTTTGGTGTATAAGACAGGGGCTTGCTATGTAGCCCAGGCTGGCCTTGAACTCATGATCCTCTTGCCTCAGCCTCCCAGGTGCTGGAATTATAAGAGTACACACACAGAGTTTTTGTGTATGTGTTTTTTTACACCAGAATCATTTACCTTTGCAGAAAATTCATACCACTGTTCCCTGAGGCAAGACAATGACTCACTTAATCAATAATCTTCTGTTTTTATCAGTTATAATAACTAATGGTTCAGTTATTTCTACTCTTTCTTGACATTTGCCTTGGATGATAAACTAACAGATTAAAGAGGCAGTGTAGTTTTACTTGGCAAAACCTTCAGAAACACCTTGAGCACTATTTCCTTTTATTCTATCTAATTATCAGTTGACAGTGGCAAACTTTCATCTACACAGAAAGTAGTAGAGTGGAAAGAACAATGGATCAGAAAAAAGAGACCCGAGTTCCTATCCCAGCTTTACCATTCACTAAATGTGTTTGATGGTCCGACCTCTTTTCTGAACTGAGATCATACTAGATGACCTCAAAGGTCCCTTCTGGGATGTAGCAGATTTTCCTCTAACAATTACTTATAGAATATCTCCTACATGTGAATCATTGTTCTAGTTAGTGGTGGTGAACTCATGGCACATGGGCTGTTTGTTATCACAGAAAGCTCTAAAGGTTCACCATCACTGTTCTAGGCTGTATCTGGAAGATACAATAATGAATTAAGAGACAAAGCCCCTAACTTCATGGAACCTACATGCTGGTGGAGGAAGAGAACATACATACATACATACATACATACATACATACATACATACATAATATGTTACATTATTTATAGAGAGAAATAAAGCAGGGGAAGGGCAATGGGGTGCTGTTTTATGTCAAATGATAAGGAAAGATCTCACTAATAATGGAGGATTTAAGCAGAGAGCAGAAGGACCTGAGGAATGGGTGAGGAACATCTACATGGAGGGAACAGCCAGTGTAAGGCCCCTGAAGTAGGAATATGCTTATAAAACACCAAGGCAGCCAGTGTAGTTGGAGTACAGCCAAGAGGGAAAATGGGGAGAGGCCTGGAGGAGTTGGGGTTTGGGACATGTCAGGCTTGTAGGCAGGAAAAGTCTTTGACTTGAATGCTGAGAAATTTGGCAAGCCACCAAAGGATTTTTGACATAAGAAGTGCCATATTCTCATTTACACTGAAACAAAATCTCAGAGAACCTGGCTGACCATGAACTGAAACCTCTGAAACCATGAGCCAAAATAAAGTCTGTTTTAACTGTAAAAGAAAAGACTGACAAATTGGACAACAATCTAAATTCCAGTTCATAAAAGACACCATTAAGACAACAAACCACAGTGAGAGAAATTATTTGTGACACTTATAACAAAGATCTTGTATTCAAGTTCTATAACATAAACATCAGTAAGTAAAGACTGATGCAATAAAAATGGACAAAAGACTTGAACAGGCACTTTGAAAACGAAATTTTAAATGAATGATAATATGTGAACAGGGCTGAACTGCTTCAGTCATCAGAGAGTGAAAATGAAACCCACAATGCTGAGTGTTAGCAAAGTTGTAGAGCAATTGATAGAACAACTTCAGAAAACTGTTAGGCAATTTCCACTATGGCTGAACATACACACACACTGTGATACACCAGTTCCACTCCAGGATGTATGTCTGAGAGAAATGCGTCTATGTGACAACCCAAAGGCATAGAAAAATGTCTCAGCAGGATTATTTGCCATAGTTAAAAAGTGGAAAATAACTCACATGTCCATCACTCACAGAACAGGTTAAAAAAGTTGGTCCGCTCTTTCAAGGAAATACTGGGCACTGAAAATGAACAGAGATTGCTTCACACAACACTGATGAATCTCAAAAGGACAACTGGGAGCAAAGGGAGCCTTTGGAGTGGGGGTGCAGGGTGGAACCCAGAAACCTCAGCTGTATCTAAGATACAGTCCTCATCCTATATGAAACTTACGTAGGAAACAAAAGTGAAAATTGCTGACATTTTTAGAGTCAGGATAATAAGAGCACGGGGGCTTATAACATTAATCTTTGTATCTTTTGTAGTTAAGAAGTATGTACTGTCTTCCAAAACCAAGAACAAGCCAATGTGTGGCTGTGAGCCAAGACAGTGAGGATGCCCACACTAAGGCCCATTTTCTTCTCTACTCAAGCTCCTGTTTTTTATGCTGAGTGCTTTAGTCATTTTAGGCTACAATAACAAAATATCATAAATTAGGTGGCTTAAGCAACAGAAATTTGTATCTCACAGTTCTGGAGGCTGAGGAGTCCAGGATTGAGGTGCTAGCAGAGGAAGGTTTCATTCTGAGGCTTCTTCTCTTGTTGTGCAGCCACCATCACAATGTGCACTCATGTGACCTCCTTGAGAGGCCAGCTCTGGTGTCTTCCTATCGGGCACTAATTCCAGCATGAGGCCAAGCCCTCATGACCTCATCACCTTAATTACCTCCTAAAGGCTCCAGGTCCATATACTGCACACCAGGGGTTAGGGCTACAGCGTATGACTCTGGAGGAAACACAAACATTCAACCTATTCACATTCACAATTGTTTGACTGCTTCAGGCATATTTTTCTTGCTACTAAAACTAGACTGCCAGGTCAGATCACAGACCAAATTACATCTCTCCAGTATTTCCATTGCTCTTTGTACTGTGAAAGTTACATCTTGAAATGATCAATAAACATCTGAATGGCTCATAGACTGATTGGCAGAAATAAATTCGGCAATTTCAGGCAAGAGATTTAATATTCCATGCCACATTTTCCCCATTCATGTTCATTCTTTCCTGGGTGTACTTTTATATGCATACCTTATTTCCCTAAGGTTTTGCTATGGTAGTGTTACAGCTGATTGGGCCAAAATAGTCCAGGTTCTTGTGTACAGTGAGGAAATAATTGTCAAGCATACACTCTGTAGTAAGTAGTAAGTAGTTATGTTTATTGAAGATCACTGGGAAGGTAGCAGCAAAAATGGGAAAGAGAAAAGGGCAAAAAGGGCCATGATAACTCAGGCCTTTAGAATTTAAAGCCCAGACACCTCTGACTTTTTGGTGCTTCCTACTGAATCTCTCATATGCTCAGCTGCCCAGGGCATGGCAATCTCTTAGGCTTCTGTTATTTTATTTTGTACCTCTTTTAAGAAAATAGAAGCATGGGTAACCATTAAGGTGGTGTTTATAGTTGAATGTAGAGAAGGCAGTGACTCACTCAGCTCCTTTGTCTCTAACTGTACTAATGGGCCTCTATAAATCTTTATTGAACAAATCCACACAGAAACTCACATATTTTCCCCATCTGGAAGATGCAAGCCATTTTAATCTGCATCTCTTGCATTGGCTGTTGAGCCTAGCAAAATACCATATAGGTATCTTCATAGAAATAACACTTTAAAATGTTATTAGCCCTTTATATATACTTTAGCATGAACAAAGAAACTGTCAGTTTTGATAGGAGCAATTTTGAGCTCTACAATTCTAAGGGACAAATGCTTGGGATCAGAAGAGCAGCATGAAAGCACCAAACAGGAACAATAGCTCTTTTACAATGTTTCCTAAAGCTCCAGAATGTTGGAAAGCAAAATAATAAAGTATAAACCACCAGATTATATTTACTGCTTGTATTATTTCATGGCATTGGTCTAAAAAACAGGCAGTCAATTCTCAATAAAGCTCTTCACTGTTTATTTTGTGCTCACGTGTTGTACTGTAAGGTACCTGGCCCCATTTCCATCCCTGGTCAGCCTTTCCAGGGCCAAGGCCAGGAGCCACCAGGCAGAAAGGAGGTAGAGCCAGAGAGCCTTGAGGTTGTAAACAAAGAATCTGCCAAATCCTTGGCCTGGGTGTTGTGGCAACAGCACAGGCATTTGTCAGTCCCTTGCTGCCTCCACCCACAGTGATCCCCAGGCAGCAGCTCCAGTCCAGCCTTGGACCTCAGGTCCAGACACTGTCTGGGTAAGGCAGGACCGTGAAGAGCTTGCAAAAGCAAGGGCCTGTCCAGATGTAAGAGGCTTCGCTAATTTGGCCAAGAAGCACAAAAATCCTAGGATTCTCTGAGACTGGTGTATATTTGAGAGACTTACTCATAAAAAAGATGCCCCCAAGAATGTGGATTCTGTGGTTCTTGTTACACTGTAAAGGATTCAGAAATGACAAATACCAGTGTCTTCACTGTTATTAAGAGTGAATTAACCATATTCCTGCCTCAAATTGCTTAACCTGAATCTAATCCTAAAGAAATAATCAGGCCAATCCAAAATGGAGAAGGATGTTCCATAAAATAGTTGACCTTAACTCTTTAAAAAGATCAATGACAGGTAGACATGGTGGTGCACATTCTTGGAGGGTGAGGCAAGAGGATCCCAAGTTCAAGCCCATGCTGGACAGCTTAGTGACTTGGCAAAACTGTGTCTCAAAGATAGAAGATAGATAGATAGATAGACAGACAGATAGATGATAGATAGATAGATAGACAGACAGATAGATAGATAGATAGACAGATAGACAGACAAACATTTTAAAGGTCTGGATATACAGCTCAGTGCAAAGGCCCTGGGTTCAATCCCTACTATGAAAAACAATCATTGTTATGAAAGGCCAAAATGATCATGATGATGCTGATGCTAGGTAACTGTTTTAGATTAAAGAAAACTGTGGAGATGTGACAACTAAACGTCACATGTAATCCTTGACTGGAACTTTGCTCAGGAACAAAACTTTTAAAAATCATGTGTGTATAGGACATTATTAGGACAATGGGGGAAATTTGAACTTTAACTGTATAATGAGGTGATAGCGTCTTATCAATACTAACCTTTCTAACATTGTACTGATCGGACCATCACTGATAGGTGTGATATAGTTAATGTTGTGTGTCAATTTGCCTGCCATACCACGTCCAGATTAAACATTATTTCTGAATATATTTGTGAAGGTGTTTCCAGATGAAATTAGCATTTGAATCTGTGGACTCAGGAAAGTAGATGGCTGTCCCTGGTGTGCGTGGGAATCATCTAATCTATGCAAGGTCACAATTGAACAAAAGGCAGAGGAAGGAGAGATTTGTTTGCTCCATTTGTTTCCTTCCTGCTTTTTCTTTTAATCATTAACATTTATTGATAGGATAAAGAATACAGATTGAGAAATATACTTGACAACAATATTTCAAACTAATAGCCAGACTATAAAATGTATAAAATAGCCCTCTTCAAGTTAAAAAAAATTAATTTTTTTAAAGAGCCCTTATGACAAGGGTCATTTATATCCTATCATTCACATAACAACAATAGAAATCCCAGGGTGGCACCCAAAATTGAGGTTCCCCAAGGAGAACAGAAGCAATGCTCCCTGACTTCTGAAGCTGGGATATCTCCTGCCTTAACTTCCCCTGCCTTTGGACAGAGTTTATATCATCAGCTCCCCTGGTTCTCAAGCCTTTGAACTCAACTGAATTTCAACATCAGCTTTTCTGGGGCTGTAGCTTGCAGACAGCATATTGTGAGACTTCTCTGCCCGCATAACCAAGTGAGCCCATGCTTTGTAACAATTCTGTGTCTCTCCGCCACCTGCTCTCTCTCCCTCTCCCTGTCTCTCTCTCCACACACAAATGTGTGCACATTCACACATACGCACCCTAATAGGGGAGAGGTAGAGAGAGGATCAGTCTGTTCCTGTTTCTCTGGAGAACCCTGACCACTAGTTTTAAGAGGTACATAACTTGTTCTCCAACCTCTGTTTCCTCATATGTGAATCAGGAAGGTGACGCCTTCTTCACAGGATTGTGGTGAGGATGAGATGTTAGGACTGTATGCATCAGTTGGTGGTATACATCACCTTCGCTGGGACATTTATCGTTCATGAATGGAGGACAGGCAAAGACAGCCTCCTTTCCAGCCTCTTATTTTTTCTTGGCCTCTTTTTCTAGGGCTCCCTCGCTTTTCTAGATGGAGGCTGGCATTTGGAAATAGGTACAACTGGACTCTGGCCTAGGCCTGGATGCCTCTGAATTCCTATCAACACCTGTATGAAACAGGAAGGCTGACTTTACCTCTCAGGAAGACCTCTTCTTCCTTACACCCCTGAAGTGAGATTTCTCATTTTTAAATCCTACCTTACCCCTCTGCTTCTATATTAATAATTCTAAACACTGAACTTTTGTTAAAATATAGCTCATCTTTCTCTGGGGGAAATTCACATGGTCCTTGAGTCTAAGAATCAGATTAAGAAAAACTAGAATGTTTCTGAACTTTGCCAATTGATATCACAAAAGACAACCATCCCCTACCATACCACTTCCCTGCGGGTCACATTCAGAGGCAAAGTCAAGTCAACAAGCATTTATTGATCATTTACTGAGTCACCAGAGCTGCGCTGGTACCACTGGGTACAAGGAAATGGACACAGATAGCTATCAAAGAGCTTAAAGGACAAAGCTGATTTTAGGCAACTAATGAAACTTGAAGCATCATTCATGGGGAGAGAAAATACTGTTCAAGATCCTAGTAATAACCAAAATATGATATGAAAATATTCTTTCTCCCTATCCATAAGTTTCTATAGACCATGGGTTTCATTCATTTGCTAAGGCTGGTTCCCTACATTTGTAATCGAGAGAAATACATACTAAAGTATAGTTAATATACAGTTTTCATGGACCTCTGAATTCTATTCCAGATGTTGTGACAGTCTGTGTACCTCAGCTTAAGAATTCCTGGATCACTTAGGAAGCCATTAGCTGTCATTGTCAGAAAACCCTAACTCAAATCTTAAAGAAAAAGGAAATGTATGGTGTTGTTTAATCATAAGTTTAGAAATAGGGTATATGTTAGAATCTCTACCTAGGTACTTCCTTTCTTCCCATCTAGCCACTATCAGTCTGTCTACCAGTTTCTTACCTTCTTGCGAGATGTCATTATAAGGAAGGAGACAGCTTCTTGAAAATAAGGAAACCTTAGCTGGGTGTGGTGGCACATGCCTGTAATCCCGACACTCCGGAGGCTGAGGCAGGAGGATCACTGCAAGTCGGAGGCCAACCAGTGCTACATAGTGAGTTCAAGGCCAGCCTGGACTACATTTTGAGACTCAGTCTCAAAAAAGAAAAGAATAAAGAAATCTTCCCAGGGGTTTCTCAGCAGACCCTCTTCTCCTCCAACTAACTGCTTACCCTAACTAATCATGTAGAAGGGACCACAATGCCTGACTGAGCTGGCCATTTGAAACTTACTTTGAGTTGGGGTCAGGCTATACTGACTACAAAAGCTCTGGACTTCTAAATAGCACTGAGGTCCTGTTTGACAAGAAGGAGGCCATCAGAATAATCAGCTACCAAGGGGTAGGTCCAAATCTAAATCTTGACATATCCGGGCAAGTGGAGAAGGAGGGAGGCAGTTAGCAGAAGTTTCACAAACAAGAATGCAAAACAGGATGTAAGAATAGAAATGCATTCTGGTGGTTTGCATTTATTATGCTGTGAGGGATACAACCTAACAGAATGCAAAAACAGAAGCAACCACAATGCCTAGTGTCCAGGATGGGCAGGAAGATTATGAGCTGGGCTAGAATGTATGACTGAAGTTCATAGGAATGTGAGGTTAAGTTGAAGAGTCAGTTTGTGGAGAGCCATGATCATGGGGCATTCTAACAAAATCCAAAGGGTGCTGGACACCATCATGGTCTCCCCAGCAGGGACTGATGAGAAGAGAGCAATATTTGAGGAAAGGGTGGTTTGAATTGTGCCAGCAATTTTAATAATTTTTTATGGCAAGGATAGGGCACAGAACCTGGAGATGAAAGTTTCTCTTTAAATATGTTTTTGCCAAGTGTTGATGACCTGCAATATAGAAGAAAGTAGTACATGCATTCTAGATTGTTCCAATAAAATGTAGAGTCAACTTGAATTTTGTTAAAGCTATGCCAAGTTTTTTTTCCCCTTTCAGTGAGTTTGAGTTTCTTAAGGGCTATAAAAATCATTTTTCAACTCCAAAGTCTGCAACTATCACTACACAACTGGTAGGAAATAAGTCTCATCCCTCCCTTTCCTCTCACTTTTTAAACTGCATTTTCACTGTCCGGGCCTGGCTGGCCCCTTTCCTCTCTGAGCAAGCCAGAGAGCCACTAAGTCCAAGTCTCCAGAGGGCAGCACAGGAGCTACTTCCTTCGCCAGCCTTGGCTGATGGTACAGCACATCCCATACCCCAGGGTTGGGGCTGCCAGAGGAAAAAGCCCTTTTCACTCTCTCCAGAGCTACATCTCTGAAATATTTAATTGTCCCTTCATTGTTTTTAAAAATCTTCTATCATTAGGGCCAGAGATGTCGCTCAGTGACAGAGCATTTGGCTGCTATGCAAGAGGCTGTGGGTTTAATCCTCAGCTCTGCACAAAAATAAATAAAAAATTTCCATTTCCTCCCATTGCCTGAAGCATTTAAGGGTCATGACAACCTGTAACCTGACCCCAAATTTCTTCTTCATGTTTTCTTGTGGAGTTTTTATTTTTGAGCTACTGGGGATTAAACCCAAGGCCTCACACTTATTATGCCAGCATTCCACCGCTGAGCTACACCCTAGCCCTTTACAATTTTTTTTTCTTTTTTTGAGACAGATCTCACTTCACTAAGTTGCCCGGGGTGGCCCCAAACTTGTGATCCTCTTGGCTCAGTCCCCCGAGTACCTGGGTTTCCAGATGTGTCACCACATCTGACTTCCTCCAAGTTCTTTATTTATCGTTTTAAACCATGTGTCCATGCCACAGTCAAGAGTTTCTCAAAGGGCCACAAAATACCTCTTCTCAACACTGGCTCACAGGTTTTCTCCTCCACCATATCTGATAGGTAAATTCTAATTGTAAGACTAGGTAAAATGTTACCAGTAAGTGACTTCAACTCCTAAATCAGAATTAATTACAGTTGGTACAGCCAAGGTTTCAATCAATCACACATAAAAAAATTTCAGAAAAAAATGCTAAACAATCTAGAGATGGTTTGGCATATATGCAAATCACATTATGTTATACAAGAGACTTGAGCATCGTGGATTGTGCTATCCTAGGGGAGTTCTGGAACCAATACCCACCAGATACCACAGAACTCCTCTACTTCTTCAGAAGCTACTTAACTCAGTCCAGTCTTGCTCAGCTGTTTCTTTGCTACACGTTAAGCTCTTAACTAGAAGCCTTAGGTACTCTAGCAGATAGTAGCTGGAACTTTTTGAGTTGTCTCTGACCTATGGCACCCATGCTGCAGCAGGCTGTTTGTTATTGAAAGCTCTAAAAGGCTCTCCGTCTCTCACCAAGGGAGCCAAAGCAGTGGCCGCCGCCCTCACCCCTGCCCTGTGTCTGTCTGTCTCTCTGTCTCTGTCTCTCTCTCTTGTGCACACACACACAGTCTCAATACATTATGATACTCCTTCAACAAGGGTGGGCTTCTGTCTTGAGCACTATCCAGGCACTCCATTCCTCCTCGTCACTGAGCTACTGTCCTGAACCCCCCCTTATTATGGCCAGGACTTTCTCATTAGTGTCCTAGGATACAATCTATCCTAAACCCTTGCCAGCTCCAGGGTGTGGATGACCACTGGCCAATGTAGGCAGCTTTCATAGACTTTCATTTCTACAGTAGAAAAAGGAGAGAATGGGCACTAAAAATCTGCCACCTGCCCTCTCACCAACTGTTGACACTATATGGGGCATGGTTTTCTCAGCCTTTGTAGATTGGGTAAATGTGGGAAGTTTTATTACGGTATTCCACTTTCACATTAAGAAATACATTCCAAGATCCCAAGTGATGCTAGAAATCACAGATATATAGGTATATTATGCTTTTTTCTTCTATAATCACAAATTCAACATTGTGTGTGTGTGTGTGTGTGTGTGTGTGTGTGTGTGTGTTTTACTAGAGATTGAACCAGGGCCTTCAAACTGAGCTATATCTCCAGCCCCACCCCTTTGCCTCAGGGTCTTGCTAAGTTGTCCAAGCTGGCCTTGAACTTGTGATCCTCTTGCTTCAGCCTCCTGAAGAGGTGTGATTACAGGTATGCACCACCATGCCCAGCTGCTTTTCATTTTAACAGAACACATCACAATCTATGGTCATAACTTTTCAGTAAGAAGTACAACAACAAGACTAACACAAACTTCTTTTTTCTTCTTTGCCATTTCATGAATAGCAGATTTGTTATTACCATAGATCTTAGCAACCTCAGAACAAAGTTTTTTTTTATTTCCTTATTAAGTCAGGAACTTTTACCCCTTTTACTTAAAGGAAGTATTTTATGGCTCCTTTTTGGCATATTTTAATAGCCAGTACCACTAATCTTTCCCTTTGAGACCATTATTAAGTAAAATAAGAGTTAATTGGTTACTTGAACACAAGTATTATAACACCGTTATAGTCGACCTGAAGACTAAGATAGCTGCTGAGTGATATACCAGTGGATACACTGGACAAGGTAAGGATTCACATCCCAGGCAGGACGAGTGGGATGGCACGAGATTGCATCATCCAATTCAGAATGGAACAATTAAAATTGATGAAATGCTCAGCTCTAGAATTTTCCATATATTTTTGGATGCAGTTGGCCACAAGTGACTGAAAAAACATAAAGTAAAACCACAGATAAGAGTGAGGGGAGGGATCTATTGTATTTTACCTCTTCCAACACAGCTTCACTAGGCACATCTTACCAAGGCCCAAGTCATGAGAGGTTGGAAGGACAACGTGGTCCAACCCACTCAGTGCTCCCTGCCATAGGTAGATGTCCATATCTGGTAGTGTTTCAAGATTGAGCAGGGAGAAGCAGGGGCATGGTTTGCCATGAGTGCAGGCAGTAAGGGAGTGGATTGTCCAGAGAAGATTGAAAAGTATCTTACTTTTTTCTCATTGTTGAGCCAAAATACCCAACACCCAAAATTGAAGGGGAAAGGGTTTATTTAGCTCATAGTTTGTAGAGGCTTCAGTCCATAATTGGCTGACTCCAAGGCAGAGGGGAACATGGCAGAGGGGCAACAGTTCATGATGGCAGAAGGCAGCAAAAGCAACAAGAGGAGCCTTAATAGCATCTTTCTGCCCCTTTTATCATATCTAGACTACCAGGATTAGGGTGGTGCCAAACCAATCAGTGGACTGATTTAGTAATCACACACCCTTAATCCC
>NW_004624780.1:15494038-15509618 GCF_000247695.1 Heterocephalus glaber | reverse complement strand
CTTCTCATAATTTTTCCTTTCCATTCTTTCCTTTCCCCATCTCCTCTTTTCTTCATTTTTTGAGACAGGGTTTCACTACATAGTCCAGGCCAGCCTCGAACTCACTATGCATCCCAAACTGACCTCAAACTTGCAACCCCACCCCCCACCCCACCTCTGCTATGGAGCACAGTGATGACAGGCGTGTGCTACCATACCTGACTGATAAATTCCGCTTTGTGGAAGTATGTAGTTGCATTTTATTTTACCCCCTAGATAGTGAACTATGGTGATTATATAAATTTCATTTCTACTACAACTTTTAGTTTCTCCAAACTGGATAGCAGCATCAGGAAAAAAATCTGTTAGGGAGGGGCTCAGGGAACTAAATTAAAAAATGATATGACTACAGTAAGGCAGGTAACGAAATTGAGGCATAAAGAAAGCAGAGGCATTGCTTCCCATGAAAGTGAGTTAATGGCAGACAGTTATGCACCACTGTCTCATTTCTGAGCCTTGCTGTGGTTCTAAATGTAAACAAGCACTTTGAGAGGTTTCTGGAATAAGCCCCCTGAGGCCATAGCCCTGTCACAGAACTCTTCTAGAAGCTGAATTGCAGAATGTGGAGCATTTCAGTGGCCTCCATCTCCCAGGTGATGTCATGCCACACACAGAGCATCCAGGATACTGAGGGCTGGATGGGTTCCTGCCACTGCTTTGTGACACTCTGTCTCAGACAGAAGGTACAGCCCCTTGGGTGGCCAGACATCCTGCAGCTGGTCTGGGAAGACCCCTTGTTCTTCAGGAGGTGATACCTATGGCTTTTAAATATTCGTCTTTCTTTGTGTATAAAAATGTCCTGAGCTGGGCATGTGATTTTTGCCCATAGTCCCAGGTATTTGGGAGGCTGAGGCAGGAGGGTCACTGAGCCCAGGAGATTGAGGCCAGCCAGAGAAACATAGTGAGACCCCTTCTCAAAAAGATAGCCTTTTAAGGAGCAGATTCTGCTGCCAAGAAGACCCACTCCATGTTAGCTCTGGCCCTGGAGACACTCAGTGTTTACTTACAGTCCTTCCGGGATGGTGAGTACAAGTAGACAAAGAACTTTCTCCCTTACCTTCAACAGCAGTAGCAACCTGGAGGCAGGCTGCTTCTCCTCTGAGGGGGGCCTCACACTGCAGTCTTTGAGGGGACCCTGCCCTGTTAGGACATCTGGTAGTTGCATCTAGTCCGATCTCTCCTGCAAACCCACCCATCTCTGACCCTGCTGGGGCCTCAGGAACTTTGACCTTGTCCTTATCACCTATAGTTGCTTGTCACACAGCCAGCTCCTGGCCCTTCTGTTCACACCTCATGGCCACTGTTGTTCTGACCCCTGGTGCCAAGGGGGACATGAAGCTCCAGAGAACTGACACTCACCCAGGACTCACTCTGGGAAGCGACACCCAGGTCTTTTCCATCCTGGGAGCCCCCCTCTTTGATCTAAGGCATCTCTTCTACACCTGGTTTCCCCAGCACTCAGGTGGGACAGGAAGCAGCAACCCCAAACCTATAGCCATGTTCTCATCCTCTGACTGGAAACAGCCCACAAGGAGAGAATCATTTTTATATTTACAAGTGGCTGAAAAGAAATCAAAAGAACAATAATATTTGAGACACATTGAAATTATGCAAAATTCAAATTTCTGTGTCCATATATAAAGTTCTTTTTTGCAAAACATACATACTTATTTGTTTATATCTTGTCTGTGACTGCTTTTGTGCTAATGTGGCAGAGATAGTGGGAATAACAAGTAATATGAGTGAGTTGTTTACCACGGAAAGAGACATATAAAATTAGCACCATGCTATGAGGCAAATTCACTGAGCAAGTAAGACAGCACAGATGAGAGGGGAAAAACAACCCATAACCAGGTAGGCTTAGAGTTAAGGGAACCTCTTGTTGGTAAGGCTTACTCTTCTAGGGGTAACCAAGAGGACAATATTTACAGGAGTTAGCATTAGGGTGTGTGTGGTATCCAAAGAATGTCATGGCAGCCCTTCAGGCAGGAAGGCATGGTTCTGGGTGATGGGTCCACTGAGACTCAGCAAATGGTTGCACCATGCTAGGGGTAGTAGGCTCCAGTCCTTCAGAGAAGATCAAGTACTTAGGCAAGGTCTCCAAGTTGTCTGAAGCTGAGAGAAAACGACTAATCCCACTGGAGAACTGAGAACTGGAGAGCTAAGCGGACATCCAAGATAGAAGATAGAAGCTCAGTCTTACAGAATGCACTGTGTGTGTGTGTGTGTGTGTGTGTATGTGTGTGTGTGTGTGTGTGTATGTGTGTGTGTGTGTGTGTGTGTAGGAGAACCCTGATACAATTCTAGGGACTCATATTTGCCAAAATAACCAAAGGATCAGTAGATCAATAGTTATACAAATAATTTGAGATCATAACCTGCAATGAGGACTGTGTTCCTGATCATTATAGTGTGGGTCACGAGGGCAGGGCATCTATGTCTATAGCTGAAAATTCCGAGAAAGTAGGAAGCATAGAGAGGTGAGGGAAAATGACTTTGGAAGATCATCAAAGATGACTCTTAAGCTGGCCCTGAGGTAAGTTTTTACTAGAACAAAGGAAAAAATGAGGAGCCTTGATCAGCAAAACCAAAAAATCATAGGCCCCTCTGATATCTTCCCCCTTGGACCTGAAATTACCTACATAGTCAAAGAGGTTGTGAGAAAACTGAGAAGGCAGATTACTCTGTTATAGCCCTCAGCCTGAGGTCCTTGGGAAAGCTAGTCAGCTCATTGGCCAGATCTCCCCTCAGGGCTGGTAAGAACATGTGAAGATGAAAGCCCTGTAGGGCTAAAGCACTCTTCTCTTCATATTCAAAGAACAGGGCCTCACAGGCCTTTTAATTGCTCTTGAAATGTCTGAGCTACTTCTGTCGCTTCCATCAGTTACTATGAAGTATTTAGGTGGTTGCCCCAACTACTTTAATTATCTTTAGAATTAATAGCAGAAGTGTGGCTAATCAGCAAAATGAACACTAGAAATGAATTCTCATTGATAAAAATTAGTGATCTGTTAGTTAACATATAGGATATTAAAAATGAGATTCTACTGCTGAACCTAGCAGTGTTCAAGACAAGTAGATTGGCTAAAACTCTAAGACATTCTGTGCTTTTACATAAGCTGGTTATAAAACTTAGGCCAGCCCTTTAGTTACCACCTTTTAGAATGACAGAAGATTCTAAGCTTGTCCTGTTTCAGCCATAAATCCAGACGATTTTGGTTACCTCACGCTAATTAATATCTAGCCTCTAGAATGTTGTTCTGTCAGTCTAAAGAGAACCATTTTTGTGACGAATGGACAGAACACCTAAAAGCTCAGAGAACAAGAATTTTGCTGCTCTCACAGAACCAGCTGAACAAATGCGTTTGAATCTTCTCACTAATAAATACATGTGCATGACAGCATTTGGACAGATGCTTGTTCTCACTGTAACACGATTAAGGGCAGAGTATAGGGAAATAGGATCAGTCGGATCCCACATCATAGCCATGAATAGATAACCACAAAGATGCTGAAACAGGGTGTTCTATTGAAGCTAGGTCGAATTCATTCACTTGTCCATTTGGCAAATATTTCTTGCATAAGTGTGTGCTCAATGCTGAGCAATGATGCTGTATAAAGCAGACATGATCCCCTCCCTTAAGAAGCCTACATTTCAGGAGGTGAGCAAACTACTAACAGTCAGTGGTTACTTTTATGGCAAGGGCAACAGAGAGAGGTGGGGACAGGGAGAGGCAGAATATCCAGGAGTAGAAGGTCAATACAGTCCCTTGTTTGGGCTGGAAAACTACAGGCGCTAGAATGTATCACACAGGCCACTGCACAAGTGCACGAGGGCCACTGGTGTGGCCTGACCCTATGAAAGAATCTGCAGCTCAAGGACATATTTGAGGTCCCTTGGTCATCCTCATCTCATCAGTAAGAGGCTACTTGGACACCTGGTCCCTCCTATTTTTATCCCAGAAGTCGATGAGGTTCAAATCCACATGATGCAGTTGGCAGATTCCATCCCCAGAGACTTGTGCACAAAGAAGAGGCTCAGTGACTTGACCAAGGGCATTTATTAACTCAACAGTACAAATGGGAACTGAACCCTGTCACCTGACTCTGGGACCAGCACTCCTTCCCTTGACACATTGCCTAAAGGAGAAAATAATCTTCTGAAGGATCAAATAGCTCTGGTCTTTTGATGAGTGAGCAAGCCGACAGGCAAATGATGAGAAGAGAGGTGTTGAATTTCCCTTGACATAACCCCTTCAGAAAATGCAGCGACAGATGCAGGAAGAATGTAACTTATGTTATAATGAAAGCAAAAATATTTTTAAAATAGTTTCAGAGGGCTAATAAACAAGAAGTCTAAAGGACAGTAGAGAAAAAGAAGAGTCAAACATGCAATATCCTAGAGTTCTCAGGCAAGCAAGATGACTCTTTCCGTGTGTGTGTGTGTGTGTGTGTGTGTGTGTGTGTGTGTATTTGGTAATGGGGACTGACTTCAGAGCCTTCACAATGAGCTACATCCCCAACCCTTTATATTTATTTTATTTTGAGACAGGGTCTCACTAAATCCGAAGTTGCCCAAACTGAGCTTGAACTTACGATACTTCCATCAGATGTGCACCACCACACCCAGCTAATTCATACTTCTTAGATCACTGGTTGAGTCCTTTTTCATCTCTTACTTATGGAGGGGTATGGGAGAAGCACATTTTGAACACAAATCACTAAGAGTAGCCTCATCTGAGACTTTGGTACACTGATGGCACACGCTAGATGAAATTCCAATTACTTGAATTCTTGTTGAGATAAGAGAAAAGGATACCTGCTTTTGGGAAAGAAGACCCATGATTCACTTCTGTCTGTGGCAGAGAAAGGGACCAGGAAAAGCCTGGCCTGTGTCCTGTGAATCTACTGACCCCTTCAATAGTGTGGATATTGAATGTCCCTCAGCAGTCCAGGTGTTGAAGGCATGGCCCTCAGGGTGGGGGTTGTTTGGGGAGGTAAGACCTTATGGAAGATTCTTAGGCATCAGGAATGGGCCCTCAAAAATGACTGTGGTATCCCAGGCTCTTCTTTCTCTCTTTTTCTTCCTGGCCATGAGGTGAACAGTTTGTTTCTCCACCTGCTTCCTGCCACTACCATCAAATGCCCCCACCAGTGGCCTAAAAGTGATAGGTCCACTCTTCCATGGACTAGAACCTCTAAAATCTTTCTCCTTATAAGCTGAGTATCTCATGTATTTTAGAATAGGGATGGAAAGGTGACTAAAACCCCCCTCTCACCAAACATCTGCGGGAATGATGAAGGCATGGACTTTTAGATTTTAGATTAATTCTGAAAGGAAATGAAGTTGCTGATAGAATTCCATATTTATCTTCTTTAATGTGGAATGTCTGTGGGTTTCTTATAAGACTAGTTTCCCTGGACTCAAGAGTGCAACAGCACAGTTGCCTTTGCACGTAGCTTTACCCTGCACCAAATCAGTGCTGTGTCCACTTCCCAGCTTTTCTTTGCACCAATGTCACTACCTAGGATTAGGCTTCTCCAGACTTCCTCCAACAAAACAAAACTGAAATGTTTTGAGATGATTCTATATGTGTCAATGTGACTTGGATAAGGGATGCCCAGATAGCCAGTGAAACATTATTTCAGTGTGTCTGTGAGTTTCTATAAGATACTAGGGTTTGAATTCATGGACTGAGTAAAGAATATGGCCATTACCAATGTGGGTGAGCATTACCTAATATTTTTAGGGAGGAAATGTTATAAAAAGGTGGAAGAAGAGGGCCCGGGGATTTAGCTCAGTGGTTCCGCCGCCTGCCCTGCAAGCACAAGGACCTGAGTTCGATCCCCAGTACCAAAATAAAAAAAAAAAAGATGGAAGAAGGGTGAATTTGATCCAAGGCATCCAGCTTTCCCTGTCCCTGGACATCAGTCCAGATTAGAGGCCCTTCAGACTCAGTCTGGGACTAAATCCACTGGCTTTCCTGGTTCTCTACCTTGTGTACTTCTCAGCCTCCACAGTAGGTGAGCTGATCCCTAATATATCTCTACATATTGGTATGTCCTACTGGTTCGGTTTCTCTGGAAAACCCACACTAACACAGCTTTCTTAACATCTTGTTTGAAGGTGAAAAGGAAGTTGAGAGGAAAAGATTTTCCTTTGACCATTTAGTCCACTTTAGAGACTCTACATACAAAATGTTCTATGGGCCTGGTTTTATAACTGTGACCAAATACAACTCCACCTGTGGCAGTGTTCTCTTCAGTGATGCCACCACGTTCTTTGCCCCATCCTCTAAACTGGAAACTGAGGAATATATCTGTCTATCTTGGGAACTAGTATATAACTGGTATATATACAGATATCATTTGGATCATTCATACTGTCCTTCCCTCACCATCCCCTCTCCTCTCTTCTCCGGATCCCCTTCCTATCTGCACAAAGTTTACCTCCTTTCCCACCATGTCTTTTCTTTTGCTTTTTATGTGTTATGTTTCTCAAATAGAGAAACCATGTGACATTTATCTTTCTGTGTCTGATTTATTTCACATAGCATTATGGTTTCAAGATCCATCTATTTTACTACAAATGACTCAAATTTACCTATCTTTATGGTTGAGTAGAAGCCCATGTGTGTGTGTGTGTATATATATATACACACATATTTATATGTGTGTGTGTGTGTGTATATATATATATATATTTCATTTTCTTTATCTATTAATCTGTTGATGAACATACGGGCCATTTCCAAGATCTGGCTATTGTAACTTGTGCTGCTATAAACGTGGGTATGGATGTATCATTATAGTATGATGACTTTAACTCTTTGGGGAAGATGCCTAGAATAGGGACAGCTGGATCCAGTGAAATTTCTATTTTTAGTTTTATGAGGAATCTTCATACTGATTTCCATGTGGTTGTACTAGTTTACATTCCCACCAACAATGTAGAAGTTTCCTTTTTCCCTACAACTTCATCAGCAGTTGTTTTTTGAGTCCTTGATATCAGATAGTCATTCTTATTGAAGTAAGATGGAATCTCAGAGTTGTTTTAATTTGTACTGAAGGAATGCTTGAGGCCTGTCTCTCAGAATCTTCCATAGTCTAATATGTTATTAAATTCTGTACTTCTACCTCCTAAATCTCTCCCATGCTTACTCACTTCACCTCTACTGCTTACTGCTACCCTGGGCAAGGCTCTGGGTGCCTCCCAGCTGGTCACGTACAGCCTCCTCCTGGGGATCCACCTCCTGCATTGCCCTGTTTCTTCCGTGCAGGAAGAATGATCCTCACAAAATGCAAATCAGATTCTCCAATGGTTCTGCCTGGGGAATAAAGGCCAAACAAAGCTTATAAGACCTTCTTTGTTCAAACCAGTTTCTCTCTTCAGATTCTTGACTTGCCAACCCTACCCGCTCCTCCATCCTCCAGGGATAAAAGCTTCGACGTCCCAGGTGAACCCGCCTTGCAGTTTCCCCTCTAGCCTTTGTGCACACTCCTCCCATGGCCTGGAGCGCTTCTTACTCCCACTCCCCTCACTTGCCTGACTGCTTGTTGCTGGGCCTCCAGATTTCAGCTGAGAAGCCCTTTCTTAACTTCTGTCCTGCAACAGTCCAGCTCATGTGTCCCCTTTCAAAGCTCTTACCTCTCTTGAGAATACAAAGACTTATTTATTTGGCTGCATTTATACAGCCATATAAAAATGTTTGTGCCTTACCCAACATTTTAGAAAAGGTGTAAGTGCAGCAACAGAAATCAGCTCCATTTTTGCCAGTATCTGGGGCAGGGGTAGGAAACCGACTGCAAAGTGGCCCAAGCAAACTTCTGGGGTGATGGAAATGTTCTGTATCTTGATTGTGGTGATGATTGTACTACCCTATGCTTTTGCCAAAACACATCACTTAAAATGTTGAACTTTCTTGTGCAGAAGTCATACCTCAATAAAAGTGTTTTAAGAAAAATGTATTCTTTTTGAAGGCAGGTTTATACTTAGAAAAACAACTGGCTCACAGTAAGCAGTTAACGTAATTGCTAAATGAATGTTAGTCCCCTTCCCTCATTTTTTTGTACAAGTGGCATAAAATTATTTTTTAAATATATATTAAAAAGTTCTTGTGACCTACCATGGGATTCCCTCAATGGAATTCAAATTTTTCAGTGAACATGCAAGCCTAAGACCTTATGGGGAAAATGTTCCAGGATGAACTCAGAATAAGAATCACTAAGCTGAAGTGAGCCAGCAGTTCTCCTTGCCCTAAGCATGGAGAGGGGGCGAAATAAACACCCGAGGAGGATGGCTATTGGCAGTTGTGAGGATGCCTGCCCCAAAGGTTCCTTGCTGGGGCCTCAGGCTCACCTGGGCTCTGGATGCAGCATATTCTGAAGGCACTGAGGATCTCCACTTCCTGTTCCTTAGCTGCATTCTCAATCTGTCTTCCCAAATATGAGGCGCCTCAAAAAAGGCGGGAGAGGAGCTCCCTAGACAGTGATGCAGAGACACAAACTAGGAACAAGCCCCTCTCTGGTCTGAGAAAGACATCTGAACCAGAGGCACAGGTTGAACCTGCTTAACTTTGAACTAGACCGAAGTTAATTCTTGCTCAGCTGTTTAAGTTTAGGCGCTCCTTATGTTTATGGCAACCTGCAATGACAGTCTCTGCCAAGACAAAATAATATTTTGAATTGGTAAAGATCAACTCACTCCTTGTTTCTTTTTTGAATGAAGAAACAGAGCCTTGGCCGGACTGTGATGAGGCTTGGCTGGGGCCGGAACTTGGTTCCTCTACCTGAGGGCCAGCGACTATCAGCCCCTTCCCTGTACCACTCAGCCACCTGGTTGGTTTGTTCAAGTTAAAGCCCTGGTGTGTGGGGACTGTACCCTCCTTTACAACGCACTGATGATTAGCCTAGTTTGACTAGCTGATTATAGAAAATATTTATTGAATCAGAATAACAAACCCAGAATTTAAAATTTCTCTGATTTTCTATTGAACAAATGAAAAGAACAAAAGCAAAAATTGAGTGGGCCAGTTTTCTGAAGATCACACAACCCCTGAGCTAATTGATCACCTCCCTTAGTAAAGTGACTGCTTTTCTCCCACCTGTCTAAGTGCACACAAAATATATCAAGTCCTTCTCTGTATTGCTCAACACTACTGCTTTTCCTCTCACACACCTGGTAGGGACTGTTGAATGAATAAACAGACAACCTCATTTGTAAGTAGGTGGCTTGGAATCCAGAATACATTTTCCAAAGGAAACGACGTCATCAGAGGCTTTGAGTTTCCTGGGCCTGCTCACAAAGCCTAATTAATCTATCACACTACTGAAAGGCTATGTATTTTCAGTAGGAAATAAAGGGAGAAAGAAGTACAGTAACCATACTAGTCATAAAATAAACAAAAAACCTGAACAAGAAATCCTTGCCTAGGGCAGACCTTAGCCACACTGCTCACTTCTGCCTTGAAGATGGGGGTCTCTCTCTCTCTCTCTCTCTCTTCCTTCCTCCCTCCCTCTTTCAAATGAGTGATCATGCCTTGAAATTAGTGACTTCCTCTACTAACAGCCAGTCTCTCTGACAGCTGCTCAGATCAGCCAGGCATAGATTACTTTCATCTTTAATAAACAGGCTCTCTGAAGTCAGTGGTTGGTCTCTATGGCAACCTGATCAAGTTTTTCCACTGATGTTGGGCAGAAAGGAAGAAAGAATGGAAGGTTTTTGCTGAGGGGCTAGACCCTAAGGTAGCAAAGGAAGGCAGTTACAGGGACAAGGTATAGTTCTCCATTTCTTGATAGGCCCCCGGCTACTTCCCCATATAAATGGAGAAGAGCTATTTCTATCTTTTACATATAGAGGAAGGGGAGCCCTGATCAGTGATAAAAGACATACCAGGGCTGGGATGCAGCTAGTGGTAGGGCACTGGCCTAGAATGCTCAAGGCCTTGGATTCAATCCCTTGCACCATGGAGAAGAAATACAAGAAAGAGCTGGGCTAGGGGGTATAGCATACATCAAGGCCTGCAGTGCCAAGGAGCTATGTGCAATCGCATCTGACTTCATTTTCATTTGCTGTGGGCGCCTCGCCTTGGATGACATGCTGCAGAGGTTATTTAAGTGGGAGAATACAGAAAAAGAAGAGTGTTGATGGATATGGTGAGGGCCGGAGGAGGGCATGGCAGGATTTCCAGAGGAAAAAGAGCCCCTGCTCCTCCACCTGGGAGCAGCTGCGGCTCACATTCCCTGATAGCCTCAAAGTTTGGTCTCACATAGTTGTCAACTCTGGGTAGGTGATATAAGCATGACCAATTTAGCAGCTGGACAGGCTGAATCGATAATTTGTTGATAGTTCACTGATGCACCATCTACTGAGCCTTTCATACCCTGAGACCTACAGAACCTCCACCTCCCCAGAGCCCCCCCACAGGGGTACACTTGGCCTGCATGACTAGGATCCAATTCCCTTTCCTGCTCCAGGCTGGATCCCTGACAACCTGCCTTCCTCTTGCCTGCAACTTCCCTCAGGGGCCCGAATCACAGTTCCATATCCCCAAGTGAATTTCTTCCTGCTCTAGAGGAACTGGCCGCCTGACACTACCGTACTTCTCACTGAATTTCAGCTGTTGCCCCCTGCACGAACTGTCTGCTTCCATGCTGCAGCAGGAGGCTGGATCCTCTAGTTACTCACTGCTGCAAGAATGAAGCCTAAGTTCGTGCAGGTTTCTGAAGACTGGACTACCAGCACCCTTCATGGGAACATCAAGGTCCGTCAAGGTCTCCATAAAGCAAGAATGCTGCCAAAGCAGAAAACAAACAAACAAAAACCCATTCCAGAGTGGGCTGCAAGAAAGGTCGTATTTGAGATGGTACTGAAGTGTGGCCAAGATTTGGGGACTAAAAGGGAGGACTTTCCATGTCAGAACCAGAGCCCTCGATGAAAATCACAGTAATTTCTTTGTTCAAATCTCACTTAGATCATCCCAACCCTCTGTTTCCACTCAGCAGGCGAAGGAAGGTACATGTAGTCCTGGTTGAAAGAAGCACTCCCACTAGGCCACCTGTTGCGTTGACAGGTATTCACTCACAGCATCCTCCTGGAGTTCAGTTGTGTAAATACAATCAATAGCCTCCTAGAGTTCTTAAAATGAGAAAGATTAAAGCTAAAATTTACTAAACACAGTCACTCATTATTTGCAAAATAGATGAGGCCGGAGGAATAAGCACAGACTAGTCATGAAAAGCTTTTATAGGTCACATTAAGGACTCTTATTTTCTATTTTATTTTAGTTTATTAGTACATGTGTAGTACATAATGTTTACATTCCTTGGGAAGCTGGCACATGTACATAACACATCTTAATTCCTTTTTAAATCCGCTTTCCCTCCACCCCACCCCTCTCCTGATCCCTGTCCTTTTGGGGGGTACATGTTTGCAGTTTACAGTGCTCACATTCCTTGTGTGCAGTCAGTACATGCACATAACACATCCCAATTCCTTTTTTTCATCCCCTATTCCTCCCTTCCCTCCTTCTCTTAATCCCCTTCCCCTTTGAGAAAGCTCTGTCTCCCTACTTCCCACTATCTATCTTTTATTTTGCTCTTTACTTTTATTCTGGGTTTCTAGCTATTAAACAATTTTAAGCTGGGGGATAATGTGATTAAATGAGGCTTTAAGAAAACTACTCTGAGGCTGCAGGCACGGAAGAGGAAGTGGAGGGCGTGGAGACTGAAAGGAGCCTGGCAGCTTCTCTTGCCCAGTGGCTCCCCGACAGGTGCTGTGGTGAATGTGTTCATGTGTTGAAAAAGTAATCCTAAAGCAACAGTGTTGAGAGATGGGGCTTAACAAGATGTGATTAGATCATGAGGGCTCCATCCTCATGAACAAGTTAATGCCATCATCATGGAAGCGGGTTAGTTATCTTGAGCATCCCTGCTCTTCACTCTAGCCCTTCTTCCTTCTGCCATGGGCACTATGCTCTTGGACTTCCTAGCCTCTATAACCACTAGCCAAATACACTTCTATTATGTGTAATTTACCTAGTCTTGGGTGTTGTATTATAGCAACAGAATACAAAGACAAAAGACAAGGAGACTCACAGGTTGCAGATATCAAGTATGCAATGGCTCCAGCTTCTAGGTCCCTTCCACTTCCACCATCTGTTTTCATTTTACTTTGCTAGCTTCCCCTTCCGGTCCTTGCCCCTACTGTGTCTTCTGTCTGTTCTTTTCCCTGTCCTTCCCCCTGCTGTGTCTTCCTCATACTATCCTTCCTTCCTTCCAGTGACAGGAATTGAACCTGGGTCCTCACACATGCTAGGTAAGCCCTCTATCTCTGCGCTATCTCCCCAGCCCTTTCATGCTTCCTTTCTCCTGGGCTTTTCTACCTTCATCCGCATTTCAACATCACTGTCCTTGCCTTTTCTTTTCTTGCTTTCTTCTCTGTTTTGCAATGCAGAAGGAAAGCTGCTGTTTTGCTAAGGAAACTCCTCCGCCAGCAGTTTTGGGGAAAAGGACTGGCCCCAGAAGACAAATCTTTCCTCTTCTCTTTTGGAAATACTCTAATTTTTTCATCCCAGGAACAGAACACCGAAGAAGACCATTGGCCACACCGGTAATTAAGCAAAAATGTCTAAAGCCTTTATTACTTAATTCCACCCACTCAGTGTGAAATATTCTGAAAGCTTCTCTTGACCCTCCCTTGACCCAAAACACCTCTTCTACTGGTGGCTGAAAGCCCACCCACTGAGCTAGCCATTTCTTTGTGTTAATCATTACTTTTTCCTAATGATCTTCCTTTGAACATAAAAGTACTCCTGGAAGGGAAAACACATTGGTTTCTTAATGCCTCACTGTAAACGAAGAATGGAAAGGGAAGAGACAAAAGATTTTAAAAAGCTCCTGATAAGACTGGAGTAAAAATCCAATTTTGGGTGCAGAATTAATGAAACACATTTAAATTATAAAAATTATTTTATCTAAAAAAAAAAAAAAGAAATTATTTTATCTTTTTTTTTTTTCCAGTTTTGGTGATCAAACCCAGGGCTTTATATATGCCAAGTGCACATTCCACCATTTAGCTACATCCCCAGTCCCTTATTTTATCTTTTTCATTGAACTGTAACATACATTTAAGACAAAAGTCTTAAATTCTCTTTCCCGTTTGAATATGTTCTCCCTACATCCCATACAAGGAAGAGGGGAGAAGAAGGGGAAGGAAGGGAAAAGGGATTTGAAACAAGAGAGAAAATGGAAGGGAAAAAATGGAAACAAAACTTTTGTAAATGGAGAGGGAAAGAAAGGTTAAAGGGAGGGGAAGGAAATAGGACAAAAAGAAGAATGAAGACGTATTATGTACAGGTATAAATTCCCCATGATGAATATGATCATTATGTATGGCAAATATGTACTAATAAAAATTTTTTAAATAGTCCTAAGTATACAGCTTACTGAGTTTTTATGTATGCAACTCCTATAACCACCTAGATCAAATATATTTCCAGTACCTCAGAAAGCTTCCTGTCTACATTGTCTTTCTAATCTATATTTCTCCAAAGGTAACTACTTTTCTGACCTTTCTTTTTTTTTTCAGTGCTAGAGGATTAAACCCAGGGCCTCACACAAGCGCAACAAGTGCTCTGCCACTGAGCCATACTTCTGGCCCTCTTATTTGAGACAGGGTCTCCCTGTGTTGTCCAGGCTGGCCTCAAGCTTTTAGTCTCCCATGCACCACCACATCCAGCCTCACTTTTCTGACTTCTACTACCATATAATAGTTTCTCCATTCTTGAGCTCCATATAAATGAAGTCTTGGCTTCTTTGGCTCAATAAAATTCTTTTGCTATTCATACAAGTTGCATATTATCAGTGACTTGTCTTTTCTATTATCACACAGGACTTCATTGTATGAGCATACTACCATTTCTTTATCAATTTTCTGCTGGTAGACACTTAGGTTGTTTTTAGTTTCTGAGCAGTTTAATTAAGCTGCTACTTGTACAAGTTTTTATTAACATACACATTAATTATTCTTAGATAATATGCCTAGAGGTGAGATTATTAGGTCATAGAGTAGAAATATTTAACTTTATTAAAAACTGTCAAACATATTTCCAAAGTCATTACACCTTTTTATATTCCCACCAGCAAATGCGTAATAGTTGCATTCACTCCATATCCTTGAAAACACTGCATAATGTCAGGCTTTTCGATTTTAGCTATTCTGGTAGGGAGACATTTTGTAATATGTTTGCCTAAGAGAAGTGGATTCCTGGACTGGGTGTTGTGGGCAAGAGAAGATGACAGCTGTGGGAGTAGAATTCTGATGAACATTTTGTTTTATTTTAACAATAAATAACTGGGAGCCAGAAAGAGAAATATTTTGTTATCAGTAACAACCAAAAGAAAGCCAATCCTGGGGAACATGTCACCAGTGGAGGAAAGGGCTAATTCTAGGATACTCTAGGTGGGGTACATTTGAAGATAACACGGCATACCTATGTCTGATGGTCCAGCCAGAAAAGATGGTCCTCATACTAGGATTCTTAGTTACTAGTAACAGAGACTAGGCTGAGCTAATATAATTGAGTGGGAATGTATTAAAGGATATCTGAACAAGACAAGAAAATGTGCTATCACTACTCTTGTTCAAGACAGTACTCAAAACATTAGCCAGAGCAATCAGGCAAGAGTAGGAAATAAAAAGGATATCTATAGGAAAGGCAGAAGTCAAAGTATCATTATTTGCAGATCCTCTAATTAGAAGACCCAAAACAAAACAAACAACCCCCCCAAAACCACCTAGAATTAATAAACAAATTCAGCAATGTAGCAGGATACAAAATCAGTATACAAAAGTCAATAGCACTCCTATACTAATGAACTCACCAAAAAGAAATTGGGAAAAAATATTCACAAGAGCATAAATAAAAATTAAATATTTAGTGTTAACCTAACCAAGGAAATGAAAGAACACTACAACAAAAACTGCAATACTCTGAAAAAGGAGATTGAAGAGGCCATCTGGAAATAGAAGAATATCCCCTATTGTTGGATAGGGAGAACCAATATTGTCAACATGGCTATACTTCCAAAACTGACATACAGATTTAATGCAACCCCAATCAAAATACCAACAGGATTCCTCACAGAACTATAGAAAACAATTGTAAAGTTCATATGGAACCAGAAGAGACCCAGAGTAGCAAAAGCAATCCTGGGTAACAAGAGCAAAGTAGGAGGCATCACAATTCCAGATTTCAAGTTATATTATAAAGCCACAGCAATAAGAAAAAAACAAAAAATAGCATGGTATTGGCACAAAAACAGACATGTGGACTAATAGAACAGAATAGAGGATACAGGAACAATCTCAGGCAATTCAGCTACTTGATCTTTAACAAAGATCAAACATATCCTGGAGGAAAGATAGCTTCGTTAAAAAATGGTGCTGAACTAAACTAAAATCAAAATGGATTAAAGATCTAAATATTAAAATAGAAACTCTGAACCAGTTGGAACAGAGGTTAGGTAGAACCCTTGAAGA
>NW_004624780.1:15473484-15492644 GCF_000247695.1 Heterocephalus glaber | reverse complement strand
AAAAAAGGTGCTGAGGGCCAGGGCTTTAGCTCAGTGGTTCTGCCACCTGCCTTGCAGGTGCAAGGTCCCGAATTCAATCCCCAGTACCAAAAATAAAAGGCAACTGAAATGAACAGACATTTCTAAGAAGAAATACAAAGCCAATAAATACATTTAAAAAGTTCAACATTACTGGCCATTAGAGAAATGAAAATTAAAACAACACTGATATTCCATCTTACTCCAGAAAGAATAACTATCATCAAGATATCAAATAATAACAAATTCTAGCAAGGCTGGAAGGGAAAAAAAGGAGTGCTTCTACATTGTTGGTGGGAATGTAAACTAGTACAACCACTATGGAAATCAGTATGGAGATTCCTCAAAAAACTAAAACTAGAAATTCCATTTGACCCAGCTATACCCCTTCTAGGTATCTTCCCAGAAGAGTTAAAGACATCATATTACAGTGATACATGTATGCCCATGTTTATAGCAGCATAATTCCTAGTACCTAAATCTTGGAAGTGACCTATATGCCCATCAACAGATGAAATGGATAAAGAAAAGGATAAACTTGAGTCATTTGTAGGAAAATGGATGCACCTTGAAAGCATAAAGTTAAGTGACATAAATCAGATACACAAGCTTAAATATCACATGATTTCTCTTATATGAAAAACCCAAAATATAGATAAAGAGCAAAATAAAAGATAATAGAAAGTAGGGAGATAGATCTTTTTTTCACATGGGAAAGGATCAAGAAAAGGAGGGAAGAGGAAGGAACATAGGAAAAGAGATTGAAAAAAGAATTAAGATGTTCTGTGTACATGTATCAACTCCCCACTAGGAATATAATCATCATGTACTGCAAACATGTACTAATAAAAAATAAACACTGAAAAAATAGTGTGAAATTTTTGTCAATAAGTAAATAAATGATATCTTGGTACTCAGAATTGATAGAATTGTTCAGGGCCAGGCCTAGAAATAGTCAGGAACCAAGAGGGTCTAGAAGCCCAGGAGTAGCCAAGTCAGTATGTTCAGCCTGCCTTCCTGATAACTGTTCCTGAGTTCCTTGTGTCACTTGGTCAGGGCCCAAAGATCCAGAAGAGCTTCTTAGTTTTGGTTAAGCTTAGGCCATATGCCCACCCTCACAGTTGGAAGAGGCAGGATCTCACCTCCAGAGCTTCTGTCCTGGGAAGCAGGCACCTGGGATGATGCCCCACTAAGACGGCATACGTGGGAGAGGGTGATTTCCCAAAAGGAATCAAATCCGATTAGGAAAGAGGAATAGATGTAGAGTAGCCAAAGAATTGCCACATGTTCCTTATAGCCCTGCTTTCAATAGCATTAACTTCACACCAACATGTTAATAGCAATAGGAGAGACAAAAGAAAACTAGCCAGGCCAGGGATTTAGTTCAGTGGTGTCACAGTGCCTGGCAAGCAAAAGGTCCTGAATTTAATTCCTGGTACCAAAAAAAAAAAAAGAAAAAGAAAACTATCCAGAACCTATAGGGTGGGCAAGAAAAGGAATTTAATGTGACAATATAGCCTAGCCAATGTGTTAACCTATCCTCAAGTGTACTTGAGCAAGATGAGATTGCAGAGGGCTAGGGATGGAGCTCAGTGGTAAAGCACTTACTTAGCAGGTGTAAGGCCCTGCGTTTGAGTCCCAAAACTGGGGGAAAAAAAGTTATGTGGCTCAAAGTTTCATAATTTTCCATTTTTAGCAAATTCTGGAGTCACTCCAGGATCCCCTTAATGTGTAGTCAAACCCATCTGAAGGGGTCACGGGTGGAAATGGTGAAAGGTGGGGACTTCAGAAACTAAGAGAAGAGCACAGAATAAGTATTGCACTCCTTTTCAGACCCTTTATCCCTTAGGCTCTGTTAGCACAGTGCCTATGGTCTCTGAATTTCTGAAAGGCCTAAGAAAATATCTGAGGCTTCAGGATTTTTCAATGCTCAATTCCGTATTTAGGCACCCCTTTCATACTCCTTGGTGGAACTTCTGTACGTGAGCTTCAGCACATTATGCATTGTTCCAAATTATCAAGTCACCAGCAAAAATTGAGAAAAAAGTATGAGTGAGAGATTAAACAAGAGTAGGGGCAAATGATTACTCAATAAAGTTTTAAATCTAGGAAAAGTTATTAAAATGTTTGAATTCCCTGAAAGGGGCCAGCCTGGACTTTTGTAGCATGCATTTTTGTACAATGGAAAGAAGACTGATCCGGGGGTCGGTTTGTCGTGAACTCACTGCATGACTTCAGGCCAGTCACAACTTTTGCTCCTCTATTTCCTCCTTTGTAAAATTAAGGGGGTTGACTAAATGAGCACTGAAGTTTGGTCACTTCCATGATCACATAAATTAAGGAGATTCTTAAATAAAGGAAGTAAAGAAGGGAACTACATTAGTCTCTTTCTTCCCTACTGCTCCACCGGAGACCAGATACATGTAATAAAAAGCATCTCAGACTTAAAAACCATTCTCAAACTCCAAGTTATGCACCCTGTGATTAGATAGAATCCACTTTGCCATAATTGAGCAGGGTATTACTAGGAAAAATTATACCAAATTTCACTAAATGTGCGTTCATTTGAAATAAGAGCTTCTCTAGGTTAACCAGACCACAGGTTGTGACATACTGTACCGATTACATAATGTGAGCACTTTCAATATCCTTCCATTTTACGTGAACTGGCTTCCTAGCCATCAGTCTAGAGCCCACTATAATTTATTTTCTTTGTGGTAAGTGGCAAACATGTCTAAATTAGTTAAATTACTTTAATATGTTGTTGCTTTTAAGGATCTAAAATTTGTGATCATTCCTTCTAAGGAAACATCAACCCACAACATGTGGATTAAATCTCCATTTTAATGTCTGTGTTTCATTTTTGGTTCTTCCAAATGACTTCATTTTTGTTGTTAATGTTAAGTAGCTTAAAATTTGAATTTTACTAAATGATATTTTGCTTCTCTTTGGACCAAATACTTTATTCATTTTATGCCCCAAACTAGGCAACTCAACTGTGATCAATTACAAACCCCTGGGAGGTGAGCTCTTCGTTCTGCCTATGCAAGCTAAGTGTCAACGCTCTTGCCTAACCATGTCTCAGGCAATAATAACCTGACCGCCTTTCCTTTTTCCTTCTCAGTCAAAGCCAGAACAAATCATGCCACTGATCCACATGCATGTAATTTGAAAATGTGCAAACACATTATTAGCAACGTGTTTAAACAGCTTCTTTCCCTTTGGTGTTCATAATCCTTTAAAGTTATGATATAATTACTCCTTCTGGCACCACTTGAAAATATATGCAACACAGCAAGAATTACATTTGTCAGGAAACATGACAGTTATGAATAAACAAAAATTATTTCTCATTCTCACACAGCATTTTAATTTATTTTTAGGATTTATGTATCCTTTACCTCTTTCAAAAATAATATGAAGCACGGGGCCGGGGATCTAGCTCAGTGATTTTGCCGCCTGCCTCGCAAGTGGAAGGACCCAAGTTCGATCCCCGGTACCAAAAAAAAAAAAAAAAAGGAAAAATAATATGAAGCAACCTACAAACTAACCTATATGGCATAACTTTAATAAAATAGGAATAAAGCCAGGATGAAAGAAAGGAAACAGGACAAGAAGTCTTAAAGGAAAATGTAACAGATTTGGTTACCCAGAAATATAGAAATTCTAAGTTCAAAGGTCAAGCAACAGACCAACAGATGGTTAATAACCATAACAGTATAAAATTGTCCCAAAATTCATGAAAGACCACTCACAGGTGCATTTTATACAAAGAAGATAATGATTAGGCCAGAATAAGAAGTAGAAATATAAAAATCTTGGAAAAATATAAGATTCTACAGGAGGAGTTTCAAATTAAAACAAATAAAAGAATTATATAATTGAACATTTGATTGTTTAAACTTTTTTCTAGTACAAATAATTCTGTAATGAACATTCTAGTACATATAGTTCTTAGCAAATACACAAATATTTTTGTTAGATTTCTAGAAGCAAATTGAGGTAAATTTTATATGAATTTTAAAAATTGACCAAGTACTGCCAATTAGCTCTCCTAAAATATTGTACCTCATTACACTTACATCTGCGGAATATGAGCATGTCCACTCTCATGGTTTGAATATAGTTTGTCCCCTCTGAAAACTCTTGTTGAAATTGAATCTCTGTTGTGAGACTTAACCCAACGATAACATTTAGAGCTGGGACCTTGAGAAGTGTCTAGTGGTAGACTAGGTCATCAGGGTGGAACCCTCATGACTGAATCTTAGTGGCTTTCTAAGAAGGAGAGAGACCAGACACACAAACACATACTGTGTGTACACTCCCTGTCTCTTACGCACACCTCAGGACTCTGCCAGCAAGATCATACCACATGCAGCCTCTTAACCTGAGACCAGCACTGTGAGCCAAAGAAATCTTTCCTCACATGTGGTTCTGTACTGTGTTATTAGAAACAGAAAACAAACTAAGATACTCATTTCCCCCTAAACATGTAATTAACATACAACCCAGCAATTGTATACTTGGGCATTTATCCCAGAAAAAACCAAAAACTTATGTTCACAGAAAAACTATATAGAAATGTTCATAGCATTTTTTTCGTAACAGACAAAAATTGAAAACAATCCCGTTGTTCTTGAATGATTGAGTGGTTTAACAAACTATGGTAATGCATATCACAGAATACCACTTAGCAATAAAGAAAAGTTGGTACAATTTGTATGAATCCCCATAGAGTTATGCTGAATGAAAAAGCCAATTCCACTGGGCATGGTAGTGCATACTTGCATTCCCAGCATTTGGGAAGCTGAGGCAGGACAAGTGTGAGTTTGAGGCCAGGCTATGCTACAAAGTGAGACTCTATCTCAAAAGAAAGAAAGAAAGAAAAGAAAAAGAGAAAAGGCCAAAAGAAAAGTTTACAAACTATATAATTCCTTTTATATCACATTTCTGAAATAACCAAAATACACAAATGGAGGACAGATGAGTGGTATCAAGGATAAGGAAAGAAGGAAGCAGGTGTGGCTATAGAAAGGCAACAGGAAGGATCCTCATGGTGATGGAACTGCTTTTTATCTTGACAGTGGTGGATGATATGTGAACCTCCACATGTGAGAAAAGTTCCATGGAACCAAACACACAGATACACACACCCAAATGAGTACAAGTAAAACTGGAGTCTGCAGAAGATTAATGGATTGTTATCAATGTCAATATCTTAGTTATGATATTGTGCTATAATTTTGCAAGATAGAACCATTGAGGAAACCTGGAAGAAAGGTACATGGGATCTCTCTTTATTGGTTCTTGCAACTATATGTGATATGTACCACCATCGCACAATAAAAAGTTTATAATTTTAAAAATTACAAGGCAGGGGCTGGGGATTTAGCTCAGCAGTTTTGCCACCTGCTGTGCAAGCACAAGGACCCAAACTTGATCCCCAGTACCAAAAAAAAAAAAAAAATTACAAGGCAGACCCAAAATTACAAGGCAGACCCAAAAGATGTAACATAGAGCCTACCATATACTGTCAAGGAAAACATGTCACAAAGCAATAAGAATGGAATATTCTATTTGTGATTAACAATAGATGTGCACATGTGGATAAAGAGAAAATGCTGGTTGACTTAAGACAGAGGGAAAAGGAAACTTGAATTTCAGCTTATATTCTTATATTCTCCTATATTGTTTTACTTTGGTGATTTATGTATTTTATTTTATTTTAAGGAGAGATTCAATATGTCAACAATGAAGGATAACACACTGCTCTAGAGTTTGGGATAATGAGCAGTGTCTCAAGGAAGCTAAGGCTAAAGAAAAACAGAAGGAGTCCCAGAGAGAAAGGTGTAGAAGTGAGATGGATCTCCAATGGCACAGGCATGAGAAGAGTTTCCTGGGAAGAGTTTTAAGGAAGAAATTAAGAGGGTGGAAAGAGGGAAGCTGGAGAACTATGTTTTGAGGTTGACCAGTGATAGGAATAACATACTGTTTTAGTGTTCTATTTAGAGTGTGGGCAGGGGGTTCCATTGGGGTCCTTGTACCATAAGAGTCCTCAGGGAACCAGCATAGGGATTCTGCAAGTTACTAGGCATGTTTCCTCACACTGTACAACTACACATTGAGACAGGCAACCACATGGATCTGAGGTCTCACAAACCCCCCCGGTTAGATGCATTCAACTCTCTCAATCTCTACAGCTCCTACTCTGAAAGTGGATCCAGATGGCATTTTTGGTCTGTAGGGATCATTATAATAATCTCAGTATCTAACAATCCTCAAAAAAGCTGACTATTTCCCATTCCCCAGCACCCAGTCATTCTGATAAATGGTCACTTTTCCCTCCAGCCTTGGGGAAAGTTAGAGGTCCTCTTCTCAAAGAGTTCTGGATCTGGCAACTGGATAAGAGGCTATGTATTCTCATTATGAAGATGCAAGTTTGATATATGATGGCATAGCTAAAATTTTTCTCCCTGTATATAAAAAGAAGTAACTTAGCAAGCTGTCCCATTCAGTTCATTTCCAGGAATCGAGTGTTCAGTCACTGCCACAGATCCATGCAGTAAAACACTGATTCTCTCACCACTTCCATGTCTTATTAAGAAAAATGCATTTACCTGGTCTCTACTACTCCTCTTAAAACTAGGGAAACCAGTTCCTCTGCAGCAGCATCACTGCCATCTCCCACCTTCAGAGGAGTCATTTCAGAGTTCTTCAAGGATCCCAGTTCGCCTCTCATCAATGCATTTTTCCTGCCTTGGTGAAATGCTCCAGTCCTGCAGGGCAGATGGTTAGGTGATGTTAAACAGGCTACGAGTCATAGCTTCATGCCAGCATTTCCGTTCCTCTGAGCCTCCAAGCTCCTTCCTCTCTTATAGCCTTCCTACCCAAAGTGGGAGTTCACAGACTAGCAGTATCTTGGTGTCACCTGGGAGCACATTAGAATCTCACTCCAATGAGAACCGCCAAATCAGACTCTGCATCTTAACAAGATCCCCAGGTGATTTTAAACACATTAATGTTTGCTTCACAGCTGTGGTTTCAAAATTTTAATGTACATTATATTTATTTTAAAAGCACAGAGTCCTGGGCCTCACCACTAGGGTTTGGAGTTAGTAAAGGGGTGAGGCTTGAGAATTTACATTTCTAACACGTTCCAAGGTGACACTGATGCTGATAATCCAGAAGCCACACTGTTCCGTCATATGTCAGAGAAGTTACAGAATTTTAACCCAAGTACCACAGGCCATCACTGATTAACCATTCTAGCAGACTACAAACACAACTCCCTGGTGTTTGCGCTAATCCTGAGTCTTAGTTGATGTACCATGTCCATTAATTCAGCCTAATGTACCCTTTCGTAGCTTCTGTATTGCTCTTATTTTTACTCTTGTATTTCCCCCCTACATGCACTTCTCTGACTTCCACTTGTCAAGTTCTTGTCTTGTGGTGGATAGGCTATTTTATCCTGGAGCAGGTCTTATATATTTTCTTTTCTGGATTATATTGGAATCTAGTTCTTGTTATGAGGCTGGAGGCAAAGAAAAGAGAGGGAGGGGGTCTGAGGAGAACAGACATCAGCTCTTAAAGTAACTACTCCAGGTATAGTCACTGATGAAGCTATTTTGCAGAAAGAGGCCTTGGAGGAATTAGTTTCCAGCCTCCACTTTGTCCCACAGGTGCATTTCATCAAGGTCAAATCTTTCTTTGGCCCTGCAACTCTGCAACTCCGGCAGTGAGGCCAGGTCTTGGTTGTTAATTGTAAGAATTGTAGGTTGTTAAGACTCCCTCGAGGTTGCCATGGATACTGGACTCTACACAGGTGTTCTTCAGTATGTATTCATAGGTCTTAATATAGCGTTTGTTTGTTTTTGTTTTTTGAGACATGGTCTCACTATGTAGTTCAAGCTGGCTTTAAACTATGTAGCCCATATTAACCTTGAACTTGCAGTGATTTCCCTGCCTCATCCTCCTGAGTTCTGGGATTACAGGCATATGCCACCATGCCAAGCATGTTTTTAATATATCTTTTTGCCTATTTATGCTCTTTAGAGCTTGAAGAAGCCAGGTGACTCCACAAGAGATTGGGGGGGAATAGGATAGGGGAAGGGGAAGTAAAAAGAATTAAGATGTATTATGTATATGTACCAACCCCTCATGATAAATGTAATCATTATGTACTGCAAATATGTAGTAATGAAAATTTAAAAAATAATAATAAAATAAAATCACTGCCCTTGACAGAGCCACTAGGTATCACAGCCACTTAATCTGCCAGTGACTTATCTTCTGCTTATTCCGGATCCCATGCTATGACCACTGATAATGTGAGTTAGTGTGATACTACTGCATGCAGATTGACAGTGTTCATTTCCATCCTTCAAACCTCTGTATTCCTCGCAAGGTTGTCCTTAAACTCTGAAAACACCATCAACCCAAAAACAATTGATTGCCTGACTAGGGTACCAGCAAGGAACAGCTAATACACCCAACTAGGATAATTTAAAGAGGGAATTATTTACATGGTGTAGATGAGGTATGGGGACATCACAAGAGATAGAGGGAAAATAGCCAGGAGCTAGTAACATCTGTGCACTACTACCCTAGACTTCAAGAGTGGGGTTATGAGGAGAAGGCCATATAAAGAGAAGCAGTGGCCAGCAGTTTAGTAACCGGGCCTACAGCAACCTCGCAGAGAGGGAGCTAAGGGAATAAATTCTCCAATTTCCAACCCTGCCAAGGATCTCTAGTGGCAACACACAAGTGGAAGCCAAAGGCAAGGGCACTGGTGAATACGATAAGTGAGTGAACCTCCTGGGTAGAGAGTAGACCTGGAGGTGGGAAATGCAAAATCTTTAGCACCATAAGAAAGTTCTAAACAACTGTACAGTGTGCTTGTAAAGCAGGTACTTGGATGGCTCCAGAGGTTAGAGAAAAGACTGGGCTGTTGTATAAATTTGAGTGCTCTTAGTATAGAAATGAGGCCATGAAAGTGGGTGAGATGACTTAAGCAGACAGAATGAGAAAAGTTTGAGTCTGAGAAGTTCCACTTAAAGATCAGGTAGAAGAAGAAAAGATGACAAAGGGAGAGAGAAAAGGGGGAGGAGGGAGAAAATACAGGAAGAGATTGTCAACTTTGTTGAAGTCTGCCAAGATGTCACAGGATATGAAGGCCAAAGTATGCCCATGAGATTTAGCACCATGGAGGTCACTTCATGTTTGAGAGAAATGGTTTTAGTAAAAGAAGCAGGGGAAGAAGCCAGCTGAAGGAGGCTGAAGAGTAAACAGGTGTTGAATAAGGGCAAAAACAATGACCATGCCCAACTCTTCCAATCAGTTTGAGGATGAACAGGAGAAGAAAAGAGAATGGGAAAGAAAATGTGGGGTCCAGGAATGGAATATTTTAGAATGGGAGAGAGGAGCCAGGGATGTAGCTCAGTGGTTCCGCCACCTGCCTCGCAAGCGCAAGGTCCTGAGTTCAATCCCCGGCACCTCCTCCCCCTCAAAAAATGGGAGAGAGTAGAGAATGCTTAGATGCTGATGAAAAGAACCCATGAGAGATAAATAGTCAAACATAAAAAGAGGATAAATGGTAACGTACATTTTCTGAGAAGGCTGGAAACCAAAGGATAGGGAACAGGTTGACTTTGTAAAAATACAGATAGCATTTCCATCTCTTCTGGAGGGAAAAGGAAAGGAAGGGCTACAGCTATAGGGTGGCTCATAGGTGCAGGTGGAAGGAAGTAAGGTAATTCCCACCTGAAGGCTTCTATTTCCTCTGTGAAGTAAAAGAAAAGACATCTACTGAGAGCAAGAGATGAGATCAGGCCTCAAAAAGTTGAGAAATGGAGAAAATTTGAAATGGTCATTTGAGAGACTGAAGGATGAAGGACAGGAGGATTCCCTGGGGTGGACATGGTTTAAGGCTCAGAGGTGGTGATGACCAGGGAAGACTGCAAGGCTGGGGGACTTCCCTACAAGGAAGCTTTCCTGCCTAGAAAGAGACTTAAAGAAAAGACAGGGGCCGGGGATTTAGCTCAGTGGTTCCACTGCTTGCCTCGAAAGCGCAAGGTCCTGAGTTCGATCCCCAGTACCAAAAAAAGAGAAAAGAACAAGAAAGGATAAAATAGGCTAATAAATAGGGCATTGGCAAGATAATGACTGACACAATGGCTTCAAAGGGAAACAAAGATAGAGCAGGTTAATGGATAAGGAAAAGTGGAATGGCCAGAACACTGAAGGCCTCTGTCTGGTGAGGAACAGAACAGGTAGGCAAGCAGGCTGCAGTGACAGGGAGTTGTGGTCAGAGTGGGAGATCTGAGAGATGACAATGTCTGAGGTCTGACTGAGAAGTGGGTGCCAAGGTGATGAAGAGTCAGAGTGTTGACTAGCTCACCCATGGATGCAGTGCTTTCCCCCAGGAAGGCACCGAGTTTGAGAGAGAGGTACAGTGCAAGTGAAGAGGTAGAGCTCTTAGCGATGAAAGGGAGTGCCCAGGAGGCCAATACAGAAAAACAATAGCTGAACTTCAGAGGAACAGTCAGTTACAGAAGCATTTGGAGGCTGCATCAGGGACTGAGGAGGTGGCCATTCCTACTCCCTGGCTGTGAGTAGGCGGGATGTAGAGGAACACTTAAGCGCTGCAAGAGAAGCAGAGTTCTCTGAGTAAGGAGAAGTTTCAACTCAGGCAAGGCAATGGAGGCTCTCCAAGGAAGGAAGAGAAGCACCAGAGAAGAGTGTCAGAGTCGAAATACCAAGTCCCCCTGATGTGAGCAGAGGCAGCAGAACTGACCAGGGACAAAGAGGAGAGGTGTCAACGGGAACATGTTTGGGTCACAGCCTATGAAAGGAATTGCTATTAGAATGATTTCAAAAATTGATGTCTGTGTCCAGAAAGCATAATTCCTGCTTTCCAAAGGCCTCTGTGTACTCCACCTCCCATTTCCAGTGGTGACTCTGTGCTGGTCTGGCTCTAGAGAACAATGCCTAACAAGCAGGATTTTCTCCATGGTCAGGACTGTCCTTGGGCTCATTTCATTCCAGTTGCAGTTTGCTGAGTTTGGCATCATATTTACTTTTGTCTCTATATTTCCTAGTTTACCAAACATCATGGTTTTAAAAGAATACTCCCCTCACCCCTACCCTGCCCCACCAGTACCACTAAGGACTCTTTCGGGCCAGCAATCCCTGGATGGTTTCCTTTGTCTGCTTCTCACCACATCCTTTGACCTTGGACTTAAATGCTGTCCTTCAGTGATTTTCTCTGTATTGTTCTACCCCCTCTTTGCTGTGATAGTCACTGGACAGAGTCCACAGAGGCCTCCAAAACAGAAATAGGGAACTTTGACTCACTCTACCCATGGGGCAGGTTGTAGGTTCACTGACTTCCATCACAGAAAAATAGTTTTCAGGATGTGTCCATAGAGGCATAATGGGATTTACTGTAGAATTTTTAAAGTACACACTCAAAGAAATAGAGTGGCAGGGAGAGACACACTTATGGCCTTGAGCTGGGTACATTTATGGGGGACTTGAAATCTGTAGAACTTATGAATCTATGAAAAGAGAGGATTCAATTTACAGATGAAAAAAGACACCTCTTTCTGCAGGGGAAAGGAGGTGACAGCCATCCCAGGTGATATGGAAAGGCCCATTGCCAAGTAAAAAGGCTTATTGTGTCTTAGGAAGAAAAAAATGTTTAAACTGGGTTTGTGTCCTGAACCTGCAGTTTTTATTTTTATAATTATGGTTTTCCTTGTGCCTTTTTACCTAGCTCTATTTCTTTTATCATACCTCAATATCCACCCTCTGTTTTCACCTACTCTGAGACATCCTACACAACGAATGGGGTTAATAGACAGACAGGATGCCTCCAAGGTCACCGGGTGCATCGCAGTATGACAGATACCTCTTATTAACAAGAGAGATGACAGAGGGCTAAACTTTCAGTTCTTTTAGTTTCACCTTGGATCATATATAAATTCTGCAGTTATCATTAATAAAAACAAAATTCAATATGAAATAGTAAAACTGAAGTCACCAATTTTTCCTTTCACCTTCCCAGAAAGCCTTTTTTCCTTTTGTTTCACTGTAATGTAATTACTAATTCTTATACTACAGACTTTGACTTCACATTGAGGAACAGATCACAATTATTTGGGCACTGTTTTGTTTTTCTCATTCCTAGAGAAGTATATCATGCTGAAGGTGGATAGGCCAACTTAGAATACAAATCCACTTGAGTGTGAAAACCAGGATCAGGAAACTGGTTTCACTGTGCAAACAGGTTAGCTTACAGTAGTCATGGAAGAAGTCCTTGCCATCTGGAGATTTTTCAACCAAAACTCTTCCCATAATTTTCAATCCATCAAATTCAGTGTCCTCTCTTCCATTTTGTGTTGTTATTGTCATGTTGGATTTCGTTGCTTTTAGAGTCTTTGGTATTTTCTGGATGGTGCTGTGGGTGAACTGATTTTATTATTAGCATTATGTTTAATACCATCTAGCAGTGAAAATGTTTACAAACTGCCTCAACACATAATTGTGGCCTACCAGACCTCAGCCCTTCTCGAGGGGCTAGAAAAATGTCTCATTAAGCTCCCATGACGTGGGCAACCAAAGTTTCAAGAGCAACTCCATGGACCTGTCAATTTGCCGTTTAGTAACACAAAATAAATGAATGTATAGTTAACTGTTGCTAAAGAAGATTTTCTAAATTACCAAGATACGTGATATCAAAACCCCCCTAATCAGAAGCCCAGATTAGGAACCTGACTTGAAGATACCCTGACTTGAGGGTACCCTACCTGTACCTGTTCTAAAATAATTTTGCTAGCATCTAAGGCAATTATCTTTTTCCTTATAGGCATAACTCACATGAGCTACATCAGATTAAAGTGGGAATGGTTTTCTTGGTTTCTCCTTTCCTGCTAGATATGAGGAAGTACATACATGGAGCCCTGAGCCTGAGCAGCTGTCTTGAAACTTGAAGGAAAGCAACCTTAAGGTAATTTGCTGGTTGAAAAAAATAGAATGAGAAGAAAAGAACGTGTTTCTTCTTGATACAGTGAGCTGCTGACTGAGCCAGCTCTGGAGTCTACCTCACTTCTGAAATTTCAGTTTTGTGAATTAACAAATTTCCTAATATTTAAGTCAGTTTGATAAAATTGTTATCAGAAATCATCACAAGTATCACACATACTCATAAATGGCCCAGTCTGTGAAAATAAGCGCCCAGTAGGAATATGAGTTCTTGAGGGTCATTCCTGCTGATCTTTTCTTCATTCCACCCAACTTGATTCCTGGTTATACTGTGAATTAAGTTTCTTCTATTTCTATTGTTTCTCCCATTCTTTCTAGTTCTCAGAAATCATTGTTATTATCTATTGAAATGTAACATTTACTTCAAGTCGAATTTAAACTGGAGTCGAATCTATCTAATACTTTTGAATTGTTTGAAGAGCCTGTGTAAGGGTGGCAGAAGGAGACTAAAGTCATTCAGTAGGGAAGGTACACACTAGAGCTGTCTTGTGGAGTCAGTGAAATTCCAAGAGGTCTCTGGAATATTCTCAATATCATCAGTGCCTCCAAATATGTGTACTCTCATCTCAGGCTCTCTTGTACTAACAGGAGTTCTCAGTCTACGTATGATCTTGTACCTTGTCAGTCCTTGAGTGGGTGATGCTGGAATCGCGACTGGAGAACCCTAAATGGCTGAAATTACCTTGTTCACAGTTTTGCTGAAATTTGATTTTGATCAAATTCGAAAAATTTCTAGCCGATATTTCTTCAAATAATTTTTCTACTTCATTCTCCTTTTTCAAGCCCACTTAATTTCGGGTGGCACTTTTAATGCTTTCTGAGGCAATACCAATTGTATTAAATTGACTTAACTATAAGGGGAAATTTACTTCACAAAACTGAAATCCCAGAGGTGGGGTAGACTCCACACACAGCTGGCTCAGTCAGCAGCTCAACCATGAAGTTTATTTACATGTAGACCGCTTGATGCTGTTCTACAGATTATTGAAGGCTTATTCTTTTACATTTAATCTTTCTCTGTCTGCTTAATAATTTCCATAATTTTCATGTTGTTAGTTCCTAACATCATGAGCATGTCAATTTCAGATATTGTATTTTCCAGTTCCAGGATTTCCACTGAGTTCCCTAAGATTTTATATCTTTCTTGAAATTTCCTTTCTCTTCACCTACTCTATGTGTATTTTCCTGCAGATTCTTTAACATATTTATCATAGTAACTAAGTCTTTGCTAATTCTAACATTTGGATCACCTGTGGGTCTGTGTTTGTTTTCTATTTTTTTCTTTTCACGTTGTGTTACATTTTTATGCTTATTTGCACAATTAGTAACTATTTTTTAAATTGTACACTGAGATTTTGGATTGATAAGTTAAAGAGACTAGCTTCTCCTGTCTTCCTCAGAAGGTTGACCTTTGTTTTAGCAAGCAATCAAGTCACTGGCATAGTACTATACATCTTGATCCTATGGAGCAACTTCAATAGAACTTCCGTGATATCAGAAATGTTCTATAATTTGAGTAGTCCAATATAATAGACATTAAGCACACATGGCTGTAAGCATTTGAAATGTGGCTGGTGTGACGTAGGAACTACATTTTAAGTTTAAAGTTTTGTTTTTTGTTTTAGATGGGGGTCTTGCTATGTTGGCCAGGTTGGCCTCAAACTCCTGGGCTCAAGTGATACTCCAGCCTCAGTCTCTCAAGAAACTGGGACTATAGTTGCATGCCATATGCCTGGCTTAAAATTTTACTTAATTTTAATTAAGGTTATTATATTGAATATTGCAGATATGGAGACTTGGTTTTAGGCTTTAAGATGGGTCTGTTTAGGTTTTGCCTTTATTCCTAGGGCATAGTAGTCAGTCCTGAGAAATATTCTTACTTCCTGTCACCTCGGTGGCAAGGCTTAGGCATTTTTCAGGCCTCTGTAACTCGGTGGGAATTGAACTCTAAGTTCCATCTTCCCAAAACAAGGCAACAGTTCTTTCCAGCTTTCCAGCTGGCTATTTTTCCCTGGGTGCCCTGCACCTACTCTGAAGTTGCACAGTTCAGGAATGAGAGTTGTTTGTACATAGATTTGGGGGCTCCCCTCTGAAGCTCCCTTCTTTATAGAATTCTCTGCTTCCTAACTTCCTGCTGCTGTGGAAGCACCAAATTCCAACCTGTGATCCCCAGGCTCATTTGGGCTGCCAATTTTTGCTTCAGCTCCATCTCTATCCACCCTGGGAAGTAGATAGTGCTATCCAAGGCAAAGCCGGTACATGTGTATCTCACTCACATTGTTCTCTTTTTGCATGGCTCATTTCTTTTCCAGTTTTTGTCTGCAGTACCAAACCATGTTGGTTGTTTTCCAGGACCTTCAAATAGGTTTTGTTGTAATTATTTTGTTTGGCAGGAGGATTAGTCAGATGCAATTTCCTCTGCCATTATCAGAAGTTGGAACTGATCAGAATGGCCAAAATTATACACTAAAATACTGAATTTAATGGGAAAGCTTGGCTACCCTTTCTTCCTAGCATACTCTCTAGATTTCTTTACACCAAAATATTGCAGGGGCTCAATGTTTGCTGGACAAATTCTGAAAATTGAAAATTTTCTTGAAGAAGGGATACTTTGAAACATTATTGATGGTTAATAATTTACAGTGAATGATTTTTCCCTAAAAGTAGTTTCTAATATGAGAGGAGGTTCTTGGATATGTCTGTCATCTGATTGCAAGTACTAGAAAACCTGCCACAATTTTTGTTTAAGCAAAAAGAGGATATATTAACTAGTCTACATTAAAATTCCATAATAGGGGTAGCTCCACACATAGCTGGATTTAGGGCTCATAGAGTGTTATCAAAGTGGATATATTTGCTATTTTTGTTCCCAGCTTTCAGATCTGCTTATTACATTGTTAGAATTAATCCCAGCTTGCTGTGGCCTCAAGGGGATGGTAGATGCTTTCACTCTGTAACCTTTCAGGTGTCTAATGCAGAGAAACAACTGAGAGCCTCTTTCCCAAAAATATGTGGGAAACTACTACTGCCTCCGATGGGTTCTGCCTGGACTAATCACGAGGTCATGAAATGGGATGAAACAATTGGCCTAGGCCGGACTCACATGTTCCAAGGGCGTCAGTTTCACCTGACCCTCAAGAACTGAGAGTGGGGAGAAGTTCCTCTGATGAAAATGTTGGTTTGTAGTTATTAGAAAGGAAAAGACATACTGGGGCAGAAAGCACAGGAGCCCTCTATAATGAGTATTGGAAGGGAATGGACCAAGGTGCCTGGAGATTAAATGCTCACAAATCAGAGAGGCAAGGAGCTTGACTCTTTTTCCACTTAGCCCTATGGAAACTTAGCTGGAAGCATGCACTGTGCTGTATCATCACTTCGTGGTTAGTGTTCTAGGGGACCTGCAACGAGTGAAATCCATGAAATTTAGATATACAGCGGTATCTCTAAAAGGTATCAGGTGGAGAAGGGCTTTTAATGTGGAATCCAGGCTTCCAATTAGAGACTTGTTCCACAAGCTAAATTTGGTTTGGGTTAAATGCCCACAGACCTCTTGTCCCTATAGGATTTCCTCACTGTGATGACTGTGCAGGAACAAATCCTCCTCTCCCCTCCCCTTTCTAATGGCACACAATCTCTATACTAGTAGACCTCTGAGTTCTTTCTCCAGATAAATTGCCAGGCCCTCCCCTCAATCCTTCCATTAATCAGGAAGCCATCCAAGGACAAAGGAGCCAGCACAAAATGGATGTCCCCAAATGTTTACCTGACTTGTACAACACCTCATCACTGTTCCCCATGCCTCCAAACCAAACAAAAGCAGGGCCGGGGATTTAGCTCAGTGGTTCCGCTGCCTGCCCTGTAAGCAAAAAGACCTGAGTTCGATCCCCGGTACCAAAAAACAAGCAAACAAACAAACAAAAGCATTTGGGGTTGGGGGACATTTTCTCTTCTCCTCCAGAAAACCAGAGAAAACACAGAATTATGTTTCTAGAAAATACGCTGGATTCTCCCCATCTACTCAGTTCTCACTGGTTGCTCCTCAACACCTAACTTGAACTTACTGGTTTTGAGTAGCTCAGAGAAAGTCTTTCCTTAAGAAGTAAGAAAACTGTACCTGGTTTTTAAATAAAATCTGCACTCTTTAATATCTTACATTTTTCCACAATAAAGATGCCTTACTTTGCTACAGAAAAAGAAAATAAGTATGTATATTCAAAGTTTAGGGATTCCCACAAAGATTTTCTTATAAGTTCCCTTGCTGACAAATGACTAAAAAAGTCATTTTTCACAGGATGTTAAGCTTTTTCTGTCACTATGAGTATATAATAGCTAAGAAGAAAAATACATGATTGATTGATTGATTTTTTTTTGTGGTTCTGGGGATCAAACCTGAGGCTTTATGCATGCCAAACAAGCACTCTACCACTGAGCTATACCCTCAGCCCCCAAAATACATTTTCAACAAAATTTAAAGTGCAACATGCAAATACCTCCTGGAAAAAGAAATTCCTATCAGCCCCTTCCATATCCATATTCCCTTTGGAATAAATTCTTTTGGGGGGGGCCAGGTACTGGGGATCAAACTCAGGACCTTGCGCTTGCGAGCCAGGCAGTGGAACCACTGAGCGAAATCCCTGGGCCCTGAAATAAATTCTTAGTCCTTTCAGGAAATTATTTGACTCTTAATTGTTTTAGGCGATGATCTAGCTTACTCCCCTCACCTTCTTGAGGAGCTGTCTTTTGGAAGGTCAATGACTTTATCCTGCACTAAGGGTATTTAGAGAGATTCTCCTTCCCACTATCCACTCAACCTCTTCCCTTTTTTGTTGCCTTCTGCTACTGACCTCATTCTCAGCTTTGTTGCCCGATAGATTTACTGGCAGGTGCTGTAATCTTTGGTTTGCTGGGCAATTGCCTCATGCAGTTGCTGTGACCCACACTCTGGAAGAAGCAGGGTTCTTCATTATTCATGATGGCCTGGAGGTCCAGTTACCAGCAGTGTCCACTATGGCCAGATAGAAACTTGTTTAGCTGGTTTCCTTCTTTCCCTGGGCTGTTCCAAGACTGACACATGCAGATTGAAGAAAACACTGAGTGTTTCTGTGTTCCCAGGACTGAATCTCATCAGAACAACCCTCAGTCTGTTGCTAAATTCTGATTCTTGTTTCCTCCCTCAACTGCTGCCCCCTTCTCTCTCTGCCACCACCTCCCTTTGCTACAAAGCTATGGACCATCAAGTTTTAATGCAGTGTTGAGTCGTTGATTAAAACAGTGTGCTGTTTTCTGAATGTCAAACAAAATATGACAATAAAGTGGATATAAAATATCAGGAAAATAATGTGTGGCTGCTTCTGCACTGGATCCAAATGCACAAATGGCTGAACTCTAAAACTTCTATGTTCACAAGAAGTCTTGGAGCATTAAAATTGATGATAGTGATTAGATTGTCTTTCAGAGCTGCAAAATCCATATAACTGAATCCTCATGGGTTTAGCCTTTTCAGCCCAGGCATATTAACTTGGCTGGCCGTAAAGCCTGCCTTTGTGTACACACACAGTATTTAACCATGAGTGCAGTGGGCCCCAAATTAAAACCATATTTTGTTAGCACGGCATGTTCCAGCCTTGACAGCATTCATCAAAGGGGAAGCTTCTGGATTCGTTGAAAGAAATGAGGGCCGGGGATTTAGCTCAGTGGTTCCAGCACCTGCTCTGGAAGCGCAAGGTCCCGAGTTCAATGCCCCGTACAAAAAAAAAAAAAAAAGAAAAGAAAAAGAAATGAACTTCACCAGGGTCTGGCAGACTCAGCCCCAACAGGGAGCTGTTATTTTTACCCCACATGTCCAGCTTACTGCCACTGTTGGCTTAAGGCTTAAGCCAGTAGCTGTGGGCACAGTGCCCACCCCTACCCACTCTCAGGTCCAGTGCGCCTGCCTCCCCCCCACCACCACTACCCAGCAGCCTGGCCTCAGGGGACATCATCAGCAACATGGCCATTTTTTTTTCAAGGCCCTGTTTCTAGCCCCTTCTTTTCTGTGAAGTCTTTGTTCCCTAAACCCCAGATCATTTTTCTCCCTCTGATTTCTCCAGCCTCCATCTAGG